>VZUA01009869.1:30575-43415 GCA_013401035.1 Horornis vulcanius | reverse complement strand
TTTTTTTTTTTTTTTTTTTTTTTTTTTTTTTTTTTCAACTGGGGCTCTTGGGATGTAGAAGAATTTCAAAGTAAGCGTTACTAGCATGTGCATAAAGCAGCATTTAAACAAATAATGTATTGGCATGTGCTGTGGAGTTGGTGCCAAAAAAAGTTAAGTAAATAAGCCATGAAATTCAAAATACACACAAGTGGAATAGACTGATTTGTTATAAGACTTGCTGATTTTATCTGTTTGTTCTAGCTACCTTGCTTTAAGAAAAACTTTGGAGGTCTTTTTGCTTTTTTTTTTTTTTTTTTAAGTTCTAAACCGAATAAAATCAACTTCATTAGAAAAGAAACTACATTTACCTGGAAAAGAGAATTTTGCTAAATAAATAATTGTTTATGCTGCTGGGATGTTTGAATTGCGTGATAATTGCTGCACAGCAGCAACTACAGTTTGGTTGAATTGGTTTGGTTCAACTTTTCTGATGGGTGTGTATTAAAATTTGAATTTTGGCTGAAAAGTCAGGAAATGTTGACACCTGTCAAACTTTAAATTGCAACAAAAATGTCATATTGAATGTTATTGCAAAACTGACAACTTTTAAGGAGCGAATGAAATTCATTATGGCTTTTCCACTGTAAACAACTCTTGGAAATTTGTCATTTGATTGGAAGCATGACCTATCTGTAGCACTGTAAAGTGCCTGATTCACTGAAGATGAACTTGTTAATCTGTAGGTATGTGTATATCCAACCTCTGGTGTGTGTTTGTGAAAGTGTTGATCTTTAAAACAAGTTGAGGTAAGATTCACTTCATCTCAAATGTTGTTATTGCTTAAAGTATGTGACTTTGAAGTGCCCAGAAATGCAACTGCTGTTCTTCAAAGGAAAACAGATCTCGAGGACTGTTTCCAACTTCCTTTCAATGTCTTCCTTTTTTTTTTTTTTTTCCTCCAGTGTGTCAAAGGGGATGTATACAGATGGACAAATACTATTTGTGTTAGGTCATTCAATTAGAGGAAAAATTAGAGCCATAGAAGAATTTGAACTAGATGCATATGTCAATATAAATCTAGCATAATTTCATTGAAGCTGCTCCAGGTTATACTTGGATAAAAGAGAACAGAACTTGACCTCAGACATCCAATACATAGCAGCTTGCATTCCCAAATGTCACACTGAAGTCACATTTAGAAAAGACAGCCTTCTGGCTGCATATATATAATGAGCAATATTTTTGTCATTGTTTTGAAAACCAGTTTGAATCTCTATGTCAAAGAACCATTTCTTGATTATGTTTTCTGTGAGTCTAATGATCCTACAAGTTTATACCACAACTTCCCTTTCAGTGGCACAGTTGTATAGAAGCTGCACAGGCTCTGGGGCTGTGTGATCAGCTGTATACAGAAAGGGTTACGTGATCACTACTGTTTTGTCTGACTTGAAAATATGTTTTTCATGATCTTGATACTTTATTTCTATTGAGTTCTCAGTCCTCTGGATCCATCTTTTTTTTTAATGTAAGGGTAGGGTAGAGCATATGATTAATAGCAGTTGCATTTTTCGCATTCTCTGTTTGCAAGTACGGAAGACACTTGGTTAACTGCCTGCCCCTGTTTTTGGTGGCCTACTGTAAGCCAGTTGTTTGCCCTGTAGTCTGAAAGGTACACAGATACTTCATGCTTTTGTACTCTGAGAAGTGCTCTGTTCATAGTGAAGTTTCCAGTGCAGATTAGTGGAGGCAGTGGATTCAGTAAGCAGTCACCAAAATCTGTATGTATTTGTGGAGCAAACACCTATCTATTGCCCCATCACAAAGCCTCCACTTAATAATCTGCCTAAGGATTTCAAGGCAGCGAGTTTTTTCAAAGAAGCTACTTGGAAACAGTAGATGTGACTATAGCTTCAAACTAATTAGTTGCCACTCCATTTCTGTGAAGCTTCTAGGGCTTTATATAAATGCAATATTTGCACTTCTCACTTGCTGCTAAGGCATTGAGGTTAAGCGGTCTCTGCTTTTTGTCTGCTTTCTTACTGATGGGAAAGATTCCAGTTTGAGAGCTGCACAACCCCCTTATGTACCTGGGTAAATGTTTTAAACAGTTGCACATTTGGACAGCTTGCCACAAAGCATTAAGTGGTATTTAGGGTTTGCTTCAGCTCTGTTGCCAGGACCCTTTTAAAGAAAACCAAAACAACAGTAGGCATTTGGGAACTAATTAATACAACGCTAAATAAAACAACAGCAAAGAATGAATCCTTTTATGAATGACAGCAAGAAGGTGTTGTGAAAGGAAGGCAAATAATACTTGTGTGCTTGTGCATATCTACATATATGTATACACATTTGTGTGTATGCATGGAATATGCACAATTCATGATCTGTATATACATCAGGTCCCATATATATGCATCTTCTAGAAACTAAGTGGTGTTTGGTGTAAAAGGAATGAGAATTGCATCTTGCATGTCAATCTTGATAGTTCAGGAGGCAAAATTGCAGGTTTTCCTTGTGAACAAGTGACTGGAATGGAAATAGTGGGTAATCAGGTCAAATTTTCTACAGACCAGTTCCAGTTGGGAGTGAATACATACTAGATGTGTGTAGTCCAGAAGAGGCCACAGAAATTTTCTTCATTTACTCTTGGCTACTGTAAAACCACACCCCATACCCTTTAACTTTTTATAAACAAAGTGAACCATAAATGAAATGAATCCAAATATACTAAAGCTGAAATGTGTTGCACAAAGAGAACAGGAAAATTGTCCTTTAATTCAGAAGGTCAGAGCTGTAAAAATTGTTTGTGATTTGTGAATATTCAGTACCACAGCAAGAAAAGGCCTCAGTGCCTGAAAGTGGTCACCCAAATTAGAAAAAAATTGAAAGTAGGCTCCCTTGAGCTCCTGTTGTAATGAGTGGAAGCGTTTCTGATATTGTCATGGGCATGAGTGCCCAAATACATTAGTCATTGGTGAATCTTTTCTCATCGTTTCACAATTATTTGTGATTGGCTGTCACCTTTCTGCAATTATAAATATTCTAAGAGGAAACAATACAAATTAGAACTGTAGGTACCAGGATCTTTGTACTGGATGTATTTCTTTTTACTTTCTAAGTGTTCTTTTTCATATGAAAAGAGTCTTGCAGCTTTATCCTTATTCAAGTCTTTTCTTTTTGTATCTACTGGGGAGAAAACCATTAATTTTGAGGAATGGTGAGAGTAAGCCTTAAGCTGTCTTTGACATTTTAGTTTAACTTGAATAGGTTAATTTTTTTTTTTTTTAAAGAAAACAAGTTGGTGGGAAGTGTGTTTTAACTGTGAGCGCCCATTTCGACCATTAGCATAAGAAAAAAAGTTTTAGTGCATTTACTATTGTATTGAATGAAGAGTTCCAACAGTCAGGGAAAAGAAAGTAAACGGCTGTAAAGAAATGATGGTCTATTCAGATTATTCAGCAGCCCAGAGCTCTGGTCATCTGCCTCTGAAATCTGTGATCAGGATATCACTTTTATCTTCCTGTGCCTTTCTCTCGCCTTTTTCACATGTTCACTTTTGTCAAGGTTTATTGATCACGTTTTCTTCTCTGCAAATCTGTGGAAAATTTAATGAACCAAAAACAACTGAGAAATAAAAGGAACTTTTTATTCATTAGCCACTAGATTGAATTTTGTTCTATAGTCACTACCCTCTTGCCTCCCATGTGCCTCATTGTGTCACTCCTGCAGCAGTTACAGTATGTACAGTGGGGATGGCCACATTATTAATTCTCTTCCAGGGAAAAGTTTGTTTAAAGTTGTGAACTCATGGCAGCCCCAGCTCTGCTCCTTGGCTTTTCTTTGCCTTCCTGACATTTGGATTCTTGACTGTGGTGCTTCTGTCACTAAATACCTTTAAGTGTGTATTCCGCAGAGCATTTACCTCCTCAAGAATTAAATGTATTTGCTGCCTAGCAATTAAATCCAAATTTAAATGATCGCAGATTAGTAGTAGTTATTTACAGTCCTGATTGTTTTGGTGCTGTGATCCTTGGTCATTACACATCTGCTTTGCCGTGGTGCTGCCCCAGAGCGTTTTGTGATGCAAATGCTTTTGTTAACTTACAAATAGTTTCAGTATCTAGATCATCTCAGGTGACATATTTAAGTCGCTTCTTTTTTCCCAGATGGACTTAAAAAGCTGTAATTAAATGTGGCTTCCAGTATGATTAAGCTTTGCTAACATTTTCCATGGAACGATTTACTTGAACTCTGGCACTTTTTGAACTGGAAGATTTTTCAATAAACGCCCCTTTTAACATTAATTTCATTTCATTTAGTGCAACTTGTAAGTGTAGGGAAATGAGTTAAAATGAAGCATAGATCTGCCTGAGAGATTACTTGGATGTTTCTTGATTCTAAAAAATTTTACTGCTACCCCGTGTTAAATGCTAAGTCTGAATCTCAGGGGAAGCAAAACTATAGAGTTCTGTAGAACAGTCCCAAATACTCTCCTAATTAATAGTAGCATCAATCCTGATACTTTTAAGGAATGATCTAAAAGCCGCAAAAGGGATTCTGGACTTGAGCTTGTAATTTCAGCTACAGTGATGGCACATCTGTGGCTGCATCTGTTTTTCTGTGCATGGAGTGACTGTTGTGTAGGAGTAGACACTTGCAAGCTTAAACTGCCTGTAAATCTAGAGAGAGGACTTTGTGCCCCCCAGAATGAACCCTAATGGAAAAAAATCTGGGCTTCTGGGTGGGGGAAGTGGAATAGTAATAAGAAACCTTCTATCCCTTGTGAAATGTAGGGTTTTAGTGTAGATAACTCATTCAGATGAAACTAATGAAATCTCTCCAGAGGAAGACACCTTCTCTGGGATGCTCCGCTGCACAACGGAAGCCAGTGTGGGTCCAGCCCCTGAGATGAGCGCCCTGTGGTCACAGTCCCTCACCTCCACCATGAGATGGCAAACACCCCCAGTAGGGGACCAGCTGGTTCTTCCCAGAATCTGCAAGGGATGGTCAGCTGCTTAATTCCTGCAACGACAGTGGAAAAACTTCCCGTGTTACAAATGCAATTCAGAAGAGTGGAGATGCTGTAATATTACAGTGCTGTGGCTTATATTCATCACTAGGAGCTTTAAATATTCAGTCCCTGCAAGTTAAATCCTGTTTTGTTTAAATGTCCTGTATATTTAGGTATTGTATTATATTCAAGCAAGCAGATCACCTGGAGATTTTGTTAAGCAGTTTTATTTGGTCGCTAAAATTCATTGAAAACCCTTTGAAAACGTCTCACCATTTTTTTTCAGCTTGGAAAGTGGCATTCCTAGCTAGAATCAGTTTATTGCTCCCCTCCATGCTGACCTGAGGAGCTCTATTAGAGCCCTTTTATCACACCGTCTTTAAAAGCAAGGTCTGTTGATTACAGCGGTGTTAAAAGAGCATCAGTTCCCAACACCAAGATCGCTCCTTTTCACAGCAATGCTCAGCAATGCCCCTTTGTGCGGTGGACAATGCAATAAGTCAGACAGGACTTTCTGAGCCACCTCTATAAGGAACTGTAAGGGCTGCTGAAGTACACTTGTGTTAAGTTGAATTGATTGAAATTTAATGGCTGTTAGTAGCTATGAATGGTAATGATTTTCTAGAGTATCTTCACCATGCTTGACATTAATAACTGTAGAGTGTGTATGCCTGACGCTAGTATGTTACTCATTTTTAAAGATGCCTTCTCCCAGGCCTCTTTCCCATAATTTAGTTGTTTTGATGCTTCAGAAAAAAAAAATCTTGTGCTTCAAAGAGCACGTACATCTTGTCAACATAATTTTGTGCTCAAGATTTTTATTTTTTCCAATTCTAACATAAATCAGACTACAATATAGTGAGAGTGATGAATTTGTTTTACATGCCATCATGAATTAATGTTATGCAAATAAAAGCTTTACAGGTGCCATGATTTACTTAATAATTTCAAGTTCTAATATTTAAGCTCATTCATTATGTTTGAGTAAAAAAAAACCACCACAGCATGTTCATATTTTAAAACGTGAAATGTGAGATTTGTGTGCATTTGCTGTGTGTAGTTGCTGTGTAAGCACATTTGATGGCTAAGAAAGAATCAATCAGTGTTTGCATTCAGCATCCTATGCCTGTAGATGTTACAGAGACATTTCAAAGAGAATAATCAAATATTTGTATGTAAGGAGAGCAAGATGGTGGTAAAGTATCCTTCACAGATACAAAGAAGCAGAAAACTGCCAAAGTTTTTTGGCCTTCAGAATTTGAGCCGGGCAGCACGATTCTGCTATGCAAAGTGGCCTTTATTTCATCCTGAGCAGTTTGCTCCCAGACCTGCCGCCTTTGCCTCATGGTGAGGATGAGCTGAGGCGCTGGTGAGAGCTGTAGGCATCCTGGGTCAAAGGTGAATGCGAATGGGATCCCAGGGTTTTCAGGCTTTGATACAATTTTTAGTGTGCTTCCCAAAGGCTAAGGACAAGGGGGAGAAAGTTTGACACATAAATACATCTTGAATCTCTGAAGATAAGAATAGATTTTGACTTTATTTCTCAAAAATTGAGGTCACAGTGGTCTGATGACAGGCTGAAAGCCCATCACTCAGTTTTTTTTCTTACTTTTCTTTATTTTTTTGTCCAAATGAACAGACAGATTCTTATTTTTGATACATTGTACACATTGAGTTAGTGACAGCATATTCAGGTTTTGAAGTTTGTGGCCCCGGGATCAAGGTTTAGCACCAGCATTCAGGCCTCCCTGCCTGAGTGGTAGTAATTTTACTGATAATGCCATAAAAGAATCAAACCTCTTAAGTTTGGTAACGATGAATTAAAAGTGAATCTTTACAAAACGCAAGAGGGTCTTGTGTTTCTGTGATTGCCACAGTTCAGAGTTGTGGGAGAAGGCTCAGGAACTGCTCCTTGACCTCTTCAAGCCCAGGGGACCATTGGCCAGGGAGCAGAGTGGTACTTGGCTTTTAGTAATTTTGACAACTTCTCCTTTTGCTCTGTGTTCTTGAGGAGCTCAGAGGAGAAATTAATTCAGATGCACCATTCAAGCCAAGGATTTAGCTGGCTGTTAAAGGGCCATTTGGGAAGTGGCATACAGTGTATGTACCGTGATCAAGTTAATTATGTTGCTTTGGCAACCCCAGCTTTGGTATTTCCTGGCTAGGACACGTTGATGGAATCATATTCCAATATCTGGTGTCATCAACACTAAAATCTTCTACAAAACCAGGTCAGTGTTGTAAAAAAAGTAGCAGAAAAAAGAGATGGAGGATTTTTCTGAGAGTGTTAACAGTTCATTGTTTTATAGGCTTTGTGTTGAAGAAGTTTCTGTTTAGAATTTTAAAGTATAATTCCATTGTAAGAAATATAGTAGCAATATAATTGTTCTTCCAGTGGACTCCAAGTGATTGTTTTAGTATTCTTTTTGTGGAGAATTTCAGCATTTTGAGGTTCTGTTTCAATTCACAGTAAGTCAGATTTGGAAACCTTAAATTTCTTTGTAACTGCAGTAACTGGATTCTTAACTTTGCTCTCTGCTGTAAGGGAACACAGGGCTGAGCACAGCACATCTGTTACTGAACCATGGCCATGGCAAATTTTTTCATCTTTGATTTATTGTGTGTGCTGTTGGGGTATTTTTCCCATTTTTTTCAGAGAAAAGGGAATGAGGGAAGTAACATTGTGCATATTGGGGTTGCATTATCTCAGCAAAGCTTGCACTTCTTTAGAGACCCTGTTGCATCACTCTAAATCTCCATTTTCTATTTGAGAAAATGTTCCTACTTCTGCATTTTACTCCAAGGCCTCTGGCAGGGCTTGGTAAAATTTAAACTATGTATTGGACTTCTTTTGAGGAATTCACTGATGCTGGAGGTGAGTTCACCCCTCTGGGACAAAGCACATGGGGGAAGTGGGTGGTGAAAGGCAGGTCTAGATCTGTGTCGAGAGGACAGGGATGAAACGGGGGCAGTGCTGGCAGCTGCTGGAGCTTGCAGCATTCTCCCAGGAGCATGCAGGGTGAGGGATCTTCCTCTTTTCAGTTCCAGAGGGCATTTCCAAGGTGCAGATGGCAGGGGTATCTTTCCCAATGCATTTGTTTCCTTTAATCTCTTCTCAGGGTAGAGAGACACCCAAGAATCAGACTCCATCCAAGCTGTTGAAGGTGCAAGATGAGATGAGCTTTCCTTGTAGAGAAGAATTCACTGCTTGCGAGCTGGTGTTGCTTTCTGCTGCCCACTTTTGCTTCTGGTCACTGTAGGTTCCTCTGCACCACTTGGTGGCTTTCCAGGGAGGCACTGCCTCAGATTAGGCTGGAAATTTTTTAGTGCATTGGGTGTATGTAGTCAGGTGATGACATGCTCCAGCTGTCAGGCTGGAGGAAGGGGACACAAAACAACTTGGGACCCCTAACCCTGGTCATTTTGATGTCCTCAAAGGACATCAAGGATGTCTTCCTCCTTTGCTGTTGAAGATGCAACTTTTCAGCCTAAGGGGACCTCCTGTCATTACCTCACTCCCTCCTCCTGTTACTGCATGTGGAATAACTAATGCATTCATGGGATTTACCAGAATCAGATCTCCAGTGAAGTGCAGGACCCTCCAGTGGAAGTGAAGAAGGTGACCATTCAGGATGTCTTCTTCAAAGTGACTTCTCCCTCCTTTCCTCACTCTCTCTCTTCTCCTGGCATGGTGCAGCCCTGGGGTTGCCACCTGGGACTGGCAGGCTGTTAGCCCTGCTCTAACAAAGGGGGAGCAGTTGGGGGGCTTTTATCTGGTTTATTTTTTTCCTCTCTTGCCATGTGTTGTTGGGTTGCTAGGATGAGGTCTGTGGTCCTGGTGTGCTTTCTGGGTGTGCTGAACCACTCATCCCATGAACCTCCCCTGCAGGGTGGACTGGGAGTCCTTGGTGCAGCAGTTCAAACAGAGTGCAGTGCTGCAGGTGCTCTTTTGCTGGCTGATTGCTTCGAATGTCACACCTATCCTTGGCTTAATGTCTGCGCTGTTTCAACATCTCATGTGACCTAATGCAGTTTAGGCATCACCCATTTCTCTCTCTCTCTCTTTCCCCCTCCCTGGAGGTTACAGATTTCCAGACACCCTTGAGATGAAGTTTTAAGGTCATCAGTGGCATTTTTAGGTCACAGAACTGCAGGACCTTGTCTTCTTGCCAGCTAACCAAGTGACTAATTAGTTCATACATCTCTGCTGTTATCTTTCTCTCTAGCTTTGGTTCAGCTCTGCAGGATGAAGCCTGCTAGGAGATGACGTGAGAATTATTTGATTGGAAACTTAGAGGCAGATATGGTCAAGAGACTTCATATGAGCAATCACTGGTGCCTGTGTTAGTCTCTGTACCCCACTTCATCCATGTGTATTAATGAATCCGTATTATTTAACGCACAGTATTTAAAAACAGCCTTGCCCTAAGCCTTTCTATGATTATGGCAGTGAATACTCAAAATATGCAGCACTCTTAATTCCATTGTAATTTGAGTAATTTCCACAAGACTGTATTTTTAACAGAGGTAGATGTATACATATATTTTAATTTATTTTAATCTATGAGCAATTTCACATCTGGGCACTTTATCCTGCACCCTCTAAAATGCTCACAAATAGGAACTTGGGCAGTGCTAGCCTTTGTGCGTATCACAGCCACATTAATCCACTTTATTTCACGCTTTTCTCAGGTGTTGATGGCATCTGGTTGTGACAGATGCTTTCTGATAAAGCCTTCACATCAACATGCCTTTGGAGACATCAGTGTTCTGTGTTGGTACTTGTAGACTGCTGTATCCAAATACTCTTCTTTAATTGTCTTATTAAGTAGAGAATTAAGCTGTGTGCTTTGACTGTTTTGGTGCCAGTGATTCTTATTGCAGGCTCTGGCACGGCACCACGTTGTGTTTTAAAGAGACAGCATCACTTTAATGATGTGGGAATTGAGTTGGAGGATAAAAATCCACTGAGAAAATGGCTGACTGAAAGTATGGTACGTAAAATCTGATTTTATGTTCTTCCCCTCAGACTATTAGGCGGGGGGTTTAGTTCAAATGCCTGCGATGACTTAAGAAATAAAAAGCAGAAATTCTCCCTGCTGCCAGACCACAGGCTCCTCAGCGCCAGACTCGCAGACAAATGTCACATGTTGCTGTATGTTTTGAAAGCATACCATGTGTTATTCTTTAGCTGTGTCAGTCTTCCCCCCAGCTATATCATTTTCCCCCTAGCCCATCTCACAGAAAAACTTTTAATGAAAAAACTTTCTTCTTCCCCCCGTCCAGTGCAGACCCCAGGATGTGTTCCCCTGTACCTGTCACTCCACGTGAAGGTCTCTGCCCACAAACTTGCAGAAGTGATTTTAACTTGACTTCATGTAACTCTGCCTCTTATGCTTTAAATCAGGCACTTTTGACACTGATATTGCAGCTTATGTTGTGCGTTAGGATCAAGAGCTCACAAATGACTAAACATATGGTTAAAACTTTTTTTTTCATGAAATATAATATGTTTCAGTTTAACTCGGCTGTGGGTCTAGATAACAAACCTCCACAGTTTGCCATTAGAATAATTGCATTTCCAGAAACAATTTTTTACTCCTTCTTTTCTACTGTCTTGGATTAATGTTTCCTCCAGCTAATGACAGGACTGGACATGCAAACTGGATTAGAGCATAGTGTGAGTAGTATGAGCTGAACATGCTGGTATCTCACTTTATTGCCTACAAGTTTAAGTGGTTTACTGTGAGGTGGCAAGAAGTAAACTGAAAGCAAAAAGGCAAATTAATCCAGGTCTCTTGGGTTGTGTCAGTGTGTATGGCTCCCAGGGCATTTGCCTCTAAGGTGTTGTTTTGCCCGTCCCCCACAACTTGCAGCAGTGGCGCTTTCCTGCTTATGGCCAATTTGTGCTTAGATGGGAGGTCAGAGTGCAGCCGCCCTTCAGGTACCTGGGTGTCACTCCAGCAGTGTGGCCATGGGATGCTGCTCCTCCTCCTGATCTGCAGTGCCAAGATGAACATGGCAGAAAAGTTGGCAGCAGCAGCCTGGTGCTGTGGCTCTCGTGAATGGTAAAGGCTGCTTTGCATTAGAGCTGCTCCCTGAGGCTGCCTCCTTGCAGGAGGTCTGCTCCCAATTTCAGCAGGGGTTGGAAGCAGCCAGCACTTGTGCTTAACATCTCTGTTAAGTTCACTGTACCAAGAAAAAAAAGGGCTACTCGGGAAAGCCACTGCTTGGGTTTCTGCAGGAAAGAGTGTTGAGTTGGTCCAGTGGCAGAACTTCAGATCACATCTCTGATAAGCAAGAAACTGCTGAAGAGTAATGTTTGGATAAAGGATAGGGCTGGGAAGACCAGACCAGATGCTGCAAGGGATCATCCACAAAATGGGTGCATCACACCTACATGTGTTAGCTAGGCCACTGATGAAAATTCATCATACTTCATTTGTATTCCTTCTATTTTTCCTCTTTTTTGTTTGTTTTAAACACTGCCATGAATGGGATTTATGCAAGCACCCGCATCCAGTTTTAAGTTGTAATTTGAGGTGGTATTTCGACTAGCCTATGAGCTTAGGTGCTGGGTGTGCCATCTGATGTCCCAGTTTGATGACCCAATGGACTGGTCATACTGGGGACTGAATGAGTCTGCTCAGTTATTGTATAAAAAAACTTAGATTTGAATCCATGTTGAAAGGCTGGATCACAGCCTGTGTCTTGAGCGCGTTGGGCTTGTAATTCTCTTTTTAGTAGAAATTAAAGATTTATTGGTTTTCTATTAAAATAATAGAAAGTTTGTGTTTCATGTTTAGATATAATTATGAGTGTGGTGCTTGAATGATGAGGTGTACTGTGTTCAGAAAGAAACCTGGCACCGTCCCACACGAGTACAGGGTTTCCACCAGGCCATGTCTCTGACAGAGCAATTCGACAGCTCCTGCTTTAATGGGACCTCCTTCCTCACCAGTCCCTCTTATTTACTGAGGAGCTGCAGTGCTCAACTGGACTCAGCAACCCCAACTGTGTTTAGTGGTAGAAATATTGCAGGGACATGGCAAGTGCCTGTGCTGGGATCACCAGCCTAAGGCAGAGTGACTCCTGTGTACTGAATTGACTGTATAGTTTCTGGGGAGTCTGTATTTCCTCTGTGGGGAGGAAAAACGGGTGTTATGTTTTCCCTCTTGAAGTTAGTGGGAACTTCACTGGAGTGCCACAACTCCTCAAATATGGTGGACGGTGGCTTAGCCACTTCATCCACCAGCTCTCTCAGGACACACAGCTTAGTCCCTTAGAAATACCAGTAAATGTTGCAGCTCTGATCCCCTGACCAAGCTGCTCTTTGTATCCCAGGTTCATGGCAAAGAGCTATTGAGTGATGACTGCTTTATGGGACCAAGTGTGACCAGGAGGGCACTTCCTGCCTTGTGTTACCAGTTCCCTTTCACGTGGACCCCTGTGACGTGTTTGTACTAATGTGCTCGATCTGGAGCTATGCATTGGAACCATGCAGAGCTTGTGCTGGAATACAATGGTGACTTACCCTTCAGCCTTCCACAACCAGAGATACAAGCTGTGCTTCCCTGTGCTTTGTCTGCATACAAGTAGGCAGGGGCTTTTCAAGATAATTGCTATAAACTGGGAATGTCCGCCATGCTTGGGATTTGCGTGGTTGGGACAGACCTTTCCTTTGTAATGCTGTCATGGTGGCACATGAGAAGCTACCTGAACCTGATCCCCTTGATTTATGAAAGAATGGGTTGTAGGTTTGATTATTTCCCAGGGGCTTCTCAGAAAGCAGTGCTTTCCCTGCCCTTTCCTTATCTGAGGGAGCCCTTCCTGTGGCCTGCCAA
>VZUA01009869.1:1003-26736 GCA_013401035.1 Horornis vulcanius | reverse complement strand
TCTTTGTTTTCTAAAGACAGCTCATGGAAAGCTGATGACTGATTCTGTTTGAGGTCACCTGCAATAAACTTCTCTCCTGATACCCATTGATGTAGTCAAGCCAAGCTCCTGCCCTTTATAAGGGTTCAGAGTTGCTGGCAGTTTATGTTGGTTTCCTCTGAATCCACAGCGCTTGTTTGTGGCTCTTTCTTCCCCCCACAGCTCCTCACACAGCACACTTGCATGTTGGACAGAGTCCAAATTTCCTCCCTCCTGGGGATTCCTTTGCTGTTAATTTAAGTGATGGCAAATGCAAACTTCTTGCCAGAGCTTGCTGTGTGTTTTTTGGATGCTTTTTATAGCTGTTCCCTGAGGGGTCAGCTTTTGTCCTTCCCCACCATGCTTTCTGCTGTGGGGAGAGCAGCCTTGAACTGGAGCTGATCGGTCCCACCTGGCTTTGAATGCATCTCTGACATGGCTTCAGGACCTCACTGTCTTTCACAGTTTTCAAAGACTTTTGCCTTGTTGCTGTTTGTACAAAGCTGAGCTTTATAATAACTTGAGTGTATATGTAATCTTAAAAGCATAATGAATCATTCAGGCCTTAACAGTGTATCTAAGCTCTTATTAGATGGTTTTCTGCAGCACTGTGACCTGATGATTTTAGATGCTACATGAAAGTTACAATTAGGGAGGAAAATTACTATTTTTAATAGGTATGCAAAATAGCTTTTCTCTTCAAAAGTCATGTGGTGAAGACATGGTGTTAATATGAGACAGAGTGAATGTGTTGAAGAGAAGGGAGTGCCCATCTGCTGTAAGCCTGAACTGTAGATTTATGGGATATCTTCTCAAACTGGGGATGTTCACAGAGATCAGAGCACAGTCTGGAAAAGCACCCAGTCTCCTTCCAGGTAAACCAGCAGTAGCCAGGAAAGCTGAAAGGCTGCTCTTCAGTTTGAGATCATATGTGCCTTTGCTCATTTCCCTTCAAAAGGTCTGCCCTCATCACCAGAGGGGACTTGAGCACCTCCTCCAGCCACAAGTTCTGCTTCCCAGGGTTGCTCTCTAGGGCCTTTGTCCTGCTGTGAGGTTTGTGCTTGCACAACTGAGAACCCGTTTAGTTGTGGTTTTGACCCCTGCCAGCTGTTTTCAGCAGTCCTCCTCTGATTTGTCCAGACAGTTTTGTTGAAGGAGCTGTGCAGCGGGACATGTTCACAGGACAGGGAGGAACAACGCTGGCTTTATGCAGATGCACATGTTGGAGGAATGTCATCTGTTTATGCTTCATTTTGCACTGGGGTCCCCCAGGGCACTGTGTTCTCTGTGATCATCTGGGCTGTTGTAGAAGACAGAACACTTGGTTTAACACAGAGGTTTGTAACAGCAGTCACTGCATAGGTTTGGTGTCCCATTTCGTGTTGAATTGAAAGTCTCTGGTGGAGTCAGAGAATCAGAGAATAGGAATGCTCTGTGATGGCGCCTGGTAAACTAGTGGAAATGATGGTGAAGGAGTTCTCTGCCGTGGCATCCTGGATGGAGAAATAAACCTTTGAGTCTGGAAGCAGTGTGGCTGACAGACCCAGTGTTTGGTGAAGGTGACTTGTGGAGACCATGCAAGAAGCAGCACAGCACTTCAAAATGGGATTCAAGGAGGAAGAACACATGGATTATCTGGGGGAAAAAATCCAGAGGAGTGCACATCCAGGATGCAGCATCTAGGTATCTATTGGCATACCTAGATCTTCTGGAATTATTAACTGAGCCTGAAGATCTTGCAAATTTGCTGCTTTTGGTAACCCCCCCAAAAAGATTTGGTCGCTTGTCCTGCGCTGAGGCAGCAGATGGGACTGAGGACACAGCATTGGTAACTGCAGAAAGTGAAATGCATTCAGGTCTGCTTCGCTCCATTACAATAGAGATTGACAAATTGGAGAGAGTTCAGGAGAAAAAAAGAAGTAACAAGAGAGCTTGAGGGATTGACTTACAAGAGAAGACCGAAAGAGCTGAATATAGATAACTTGGCTAAAGGATGACAAATGGGGTGGTTGAGATATAAATCTACAAATATCTGAAGGGTGTAAACACCAAGGCTATGAAGAATTATTTAGAGTGGTACAATGGGGTGTAACTAGAAGTAATGGGATGAAATTTAAGAGAAGGCAAATTTCAGTTGAATAATGGGAGAAGCTTTTTGACAGTGTGATGTATTAAGCTATGGGCTGCTTTTCCAGCAGTAGTCCTGTAGCTCACTGTTTAGGGCACAACCCTGTTTGCTTAAGAAGCCAGAGTTTTCCAGAATCTTTATTAAGGGCAGTTTAAAATCATGCCTTTTGTGTTTTATATATTTGATGCAGAGGCATGCAAACCATACACCAAAGCTGCTGTGCCTCTCCACACATGCACCATGTCTGGGTATGACATAGCAGCCCCTGGTGTTGTGGTGGTGGAGGTGAGGGCAGGGGTGTGAGCAACCTCTTGAGCCACAGCTCAGCCCAAGTGGCCCCACTGGCATGACAAGCTTGGCCAGGTCAGTAGTATCTGCTCTTTGATCAGGACCTTCTTTTACCTCCCACACTTCTCCCATCCAGGTGCTGTAGTGTTACTTTTTGGGGGTTAGTTCACTTATGGTCTCTGGAATAGGTATCAAAGTTATGCTGCAGCTCTGCACCAAGAAATCTCCCACTTTGCTTCAAAGAAATCAGGACAAACAAGATCCCATTGATGCACATGGTCTGTGATCTTTTATAAATCTACAATACTGTACCTTAACTTTTTCTTTAGAAACTCCCATTTCTTCTTCCGCGTTTCACTTCACTTGAAATGCAAACTAAGGTCAGAGGATCACTTTCCTACTGGCAGAACACACTGTATTGTATGTCATTTTAAAATGTCCTCCACAGTAACTGAAGAAAGGTTCATGTCTCTACTCTTTATGCTTAAGAGTAACTCTTGTATGCATTTTGCTTTTCCTAATCTAGAAGGGCTAAATTAGAAAATTAGGTAAATTAGCTGTGTAAACCAAGTTAGAGTTATCTCAACTAAAATGGTAGCATGGGGAAGATGGAAGATTCATGTAAGTAGAGAAAAAAATGCAGCTGTAGCACTTAGCACACGCTGGCAACTTGACTATTTTGTTGAGGAGCGGGAGGACAGAAAACTTTAAAGCACTGGCATTCTTGGTGCATAAATGAGACAAGCTGAAAGTGTCTTTTATAATTGTTCTTAAATGTGTTTTGTATTGCTTGTGCTGTCCCTGAAGAGGTCTGGGTCCATACGCTTCAGGGAAATTTTTGAATTATATCCTTTCTCAGTCTGTGGGAAGAATGAACTGCTGAAGGGTTTCATTCTCCTCTGCATGGGGAGGAATATTTTTCTTGCTGAAAAATGCAGTTTTGGTCTCCTCAGAACTGGATTAATTTGGTGGATGATTTTCATGGGGAATTTTGTATGTGGGGAAATGTCAAAACAATTGTGTCTTCATTGCATTCCCGTTACTGAGGGCTGTGGTGAGAGTACACTCCTGGAGAGGAGAGCTTTGCTTTGAACCACTTTTCACATCCAGACCAAGAGTGGATGTGTGCTCAGGCCCTGTCGTCTCAGGAGAGCAGCATAACCACTAAGCTACCTCAAGTTTGCCACCTTAATCTAAGTGGTTTCCATTCAGCAGAAATAAATCATTTATGTCAGTATGACTCCAGAATTATTTTTAAAAAATTGTTTGGTTTCACTGCTGTGCGGGAGTATCAATTATCCTCCCTACCTTATTTCTGAGGCCACTTTAAAAAGGAATTTTAATTATGCAGCTGGGGGTCTCTAATAGCATTTGCAGGAGACAGCATTGGAGTGTTTTTTTTCCTGGAGGTTGATTGATGATACTTTTGCACCTCTATTAGTAGACTTAGGCCCAACCCATTTACAAGGCAGACTTTCCAGGCAGACACTCCTCAAGAGGACAGTGTAAACCTGATCAGCTTTCTTTTAATTGTTGCTGCAAACTTCTTTGAACTTTGCTAGTGAAAGACGTCTTTGCAAAGCCAAGCCTGGAGCAACTGAGGGAAGCGTTTGGGGGGAAAGGGTACCTCAGAATAAACTACAGCAAATTTTGGGGTCACCACAGCAGTCCAGGCCAGTTTTAACTTCACAGCAGGGCTGGATTATGATCTGGGGCATTTGAAGTATTCCCAACCTTGTTGGTCTGAGTCGATAACCTGCAGCTGAAGGGCCAGGCAGATGGGTGGGAGCGGTGAAGTCCCAGCAGGAGCAGCAGAAATTCAGCTCCCAGAAGCCCTGGTTTGCAAGAGCCAGCCTGTGCAGCATGGCAGACTGTAAGGCACAGTAAGCATACTTTTTATCAGTATAAGAAAGGAAAGGGTTGCCCTCCCTCCTTATCTGTTGAGGGCAGTGAAAAATCTTGAGCCAACTTGTGCAGTGAAAGGATTAATTTGCTGTGGATGTTTGATTAATAAAGCAGTAGTTTATCTCATTACATTTCCCCATAGTAACTGCAAAAGAGTTTCAGATGTGCGTGGCCTTTGCCACTCTCCCCCTGCTGTGAAACAGATGTCTCACTGACTGCCCCTGAAAAGGACAGATCAGCACCCAAACTCTCCTTCTGGCAGGACATGAGTAGAAGCCAAAACTGAGGGAGGGAGTCAGCCCAAGTGCAAGGACCATGCCTTTCTTTTTCTTCTACAGTATGAGAAAACATAAACGTGTGTGTGTGTAAGCCAGGCAGTGGAATCAGATTATTTTGACTTAAAATACTGCCTTAGTTTTCTTCAGCAGCATTTAAAGGTTGGAAAGTTTCTAGCTAATTTTACTGGACAGTTGCACAGTTTCTTTACTGTCTTTTGTCATTTTCCAGGGCATCTATCCTTTATTACTCCATACAGTGCCCTGCCTTTATCTCTTGCAAGTCCTGCTCCTCGGCCGAGCGCTGTGGGCCTCCAAGAGTAAATGTTTATAATGTTCATTTAGCTTTCAGTGAAATCTCTTCCAGCTTTCAAAGAAAGCTCTTTAGTTTGGTCCGCACAGATGTAAACTTTCGATAGGAGAAATTCCCTGTGTTCAGCTAATGGCTTCAGGACTCCAAGTGCTGCTGATGTGCTATAGTTCTTGTATAGTGTCCTTGTAACTTCATGTAAAAACTTTGTGCTACCTCTGATTTTGAGTTTAAGCACTCCCTAAGAGTTGATTTAGGCCCTCTGTACATGCAGCATATACTAACAGTACCTTATTTTTGTTTATGTATAAATAAGATGTCTCTCCGCAAGATCTGTTGGAAGCCAAGTATGGGGTTTAAAAAAGGAATAAATAAGCAATGGAAGAGTCATTCTGTTATAAGGTGCATTGTGAAGTTTATTTTATTTACCTCTTAGAGTAGGAAATGCTCTGACTTGTTAGAGTTTGTTGTTGCTTTCTGATGTGTTGGGTTCTAACATGGTTCTCAGTGACTTTTGTATTCTGTTTTCCCAAGAAAAGCCTTATATCACAGTTTCAGTTATTTTCCTTGGCAAAACTTAGTATTTTATTTATTGTTAGCTGCCACAGGTTACAGATGAACTAGCTTATGCTTAGAGCTACATAGTTCATTCACTTACTTTGCACATTAATTTAGAAAACCAAGGAGATGGTGCCAGCCATAGGTGATGGAAGTTTTTTCCTGATGCATTCTCATTTCACAACAAATCTAGCATTGACTGAAGGGCTAAGGGATGTTTTTTCTTTCCATCGACACCCATACAAGTATTTTCCTTCCATATGTCTCAAAGTGCTTTAAAGAAATGCTTGAATATTATATACCAGGGGCTTGTGTTAAGATGCTGAGTCACAGATGGACAGTTAGGGGCATCATGACACCTGATAATGGTGTAGGAGAATGGGGACCCTTTGTTCCCTGTCCTGGGAATTAGACCCTTCATGGTCCCCACCCCTGTCCCACTGCAGAAGTGGCTTAAGGTCTGCCAGAATTTCAGGATCCTATATTCTAATGCAGAACAAATTTTCCAGGATTTATTAGGATGTCCACAAAATCAGCTGTCTTTGCAGTATATCCGCTCTGGATGAATCATTTCTTGTCACTTCTCTCTGACAAGATGGGAAACTGAGTGGCCGTAACTCTGAGCTGTGTCCTCCACCTCTCTCCTGAGGGCCAGGAGGAAAGGGCAGTGCTGGGGCTGGGTTCCCTTGGTGTGTGCTGTGTGGTGAGGTGCAGCTGCAGCACATCTGAGCTAGCATCAGATGAGCAAGTGATAAGGCAGGTTTAGCAGTGTCCTGGCAGCTCACAGATGAGGTTGAGCAGCCCACTACTGGGTTGCCTTGGACTGGCCAGCCCCAGCCCAGAGGTGCCTGAATGTGCTCTATACACAGCACAGCTGTGTCTGCAAATGAGTTCCAGAGCTAGCAGGTTGGGGACTTACACTAGACTAAAACTCCCTTAGGAATGTAGAAATAGAGGTGGAATAATTAGCAACCAACCAGTGCTGGACTCCAGAATTGGTCTACCTCTGCTATGGTTTACACCCATAAATTCTGATAGCTGTTGTAGGGCCATGTGTGTATGGGAGCGAGGAGAGGAGGAGAGAACTTCTGGTAGTGATCAAACTGGATCTTAAACTCTGGTTTGTGTTGAGCCAGAAGGGTTTAATTATATATATGTAACATGCAATGAAAAGCAACATGGGTCTTGGGTAGACCATATGTCTTAAGTGCTGTTTGGGATGATTGAGAAGCGCAGAACCAAGCTTTAGATTTTTGAGATGTGGTTCAGACACAGAATTGTGCTGGTGTCCTTAAACTTTCCTGGTTTTGAATAACATTTTTGTAGCTGAGGTTTTGCAAGTATGAAGCCTGAAGCCAGCTTAAGGAAAGTTTATGATGTGAAAATTAAGTTTTCTCTAGTAAGCTGCAGTTTGTCAAAACAACTGCACGCATTCCTGTTGGGCTAGAGTTTGGCAGGATGCAAAGATTGCATCTCTCCCTTTGAATATCTGAAGAAAATGGAAACCTGGCATTTTAATCTTGCATGGATTTCTACACATCCCTTTCAACAGCTGGGATAAGCTCCTCTGCTTTATCGCACATTTTTCCTGTGTTATGAATCACCACCTTCTCTTCAAGCAGTTCACATACAGGATTCTTCAGTCTTTGGAAGTTCGTGTGTTTGACAAAGGGGAGCAAAAAAAGGTTGTAAAGGGACTTGCCCAAAAATAAGATGGATCTCAGACTTGGTTGTCTGACAAGAAATGAATTGTCATATAATTGGAGCTGGTGCTAACTGACATTTCTGCTTTTAGGGGAAATATTTTGAGAAAATCCACTCAGTTTTCCAACAGAGCTCTTAAGAGGGTCTCAGAGAGGAAATTCCATACATTTTTTTGCTTTGGAAGAAAAAAAAAAAAAAAAAGAAAAAAGAGAAAAAAACCCAAAACTGGTTTTAGCTGATTACTCTGAAATGAAAGAGAGCAGCTGTCTGCTCCAACTGCCCACTCCCAGGGAAGGAGGGCTTAAAGCCCCCCTTAAGCTTCATGTAGAGCCTGGATTCATGGAGCTCTCGCAAGCTTTGTGCTCCTGCCAGCAGCCTGAGATGGGCATCTCGGCTCCCAGGTGCAGAAGGCAGTCCATGAGGTTAGATTTCCTGGGAACAGAAGCTGGGAATTTTGAGTGTCTTCCTGGACAGCTGCTGAGAAAAGAAGCAGTGTTCTGACCCAGTCCATCAGCAGTTACCTCTAACTGGTGCACAGCCTTTTCCATAGTGGACAACTTGGTGATTTCAATTGGAAATCTCTTGTGACAGGAGCTTCTGACCTCTTTTACCCAGGTTTTGGTATCTATGCAATGTGTAGCATACTGCTGATAAAGCTGTACAGTGCCATTAAGATTTGGAGTATTGCTGGTGCAGAGCCCTACTGGGGAATCTGCTTTGGATGGTCACTGTTTGGATAGGAGCTCACTGGTGGTACCTAAGAAGTTTTAAGCAGGTGATCAATAAACCAGAAATGTCTGAGTTATTCCCTTTCTGCTTTGTGACCTCTCTATTTTAGAGCTTTCCCTTTTATGAAACCTGCCCCATGTGAATTTGCTCACAGCTGTAAGAGCGATTTAGTTCCACTCATTAGTGATGGAGCAAAGGTCCATAATAAAACAGAAAGGATAATACATCACCTAATGTATTTTCTTCCTGGGCTTGATGCATATGGAGCACTTTAAAGTATTAGTTGTTTTCAGAAATAGTAGAAGTATTGTGTGTTTTGGAAAACATAACTATATAAGTAATAGGAGACCTCAGCCATACACCTCACTAGTAAATCTTTTCTGAGAAGTATGGAGAAACGTGTTTGCTCTGCCTGTGTTTGTGTGAGTTATGGGCTGTGCAGATCAGCGAAATGCAAATTAGCAGTCCTCTACTGTCCTGTCATATCTCGACTCGCAATAGCAGAGTTCAGAAATTCATTGCTTGGGGGAGGCAAAAAAAAGGAAAGAAAAAAAAAAAAAAGAAGAAGAAAGTTTGCTCTGACTTACTTGTGCTTTTATGAAGACTGTCTGGAGCTAAATAACCCCTGGTGAACTTGTATCCTCCACCCCAGCTGCAGCCTTTCAGCTCCAACAAAGACCACTCACTAAATCCAGGAAATCGAGCGGCGCGTGGGTGAGTGGCTGACTCCGCATTCACACCCTGCGTGTGTTCCGGGCGAGCCGCTCTGCCCAGCCCTGCGAGCAAAACCCTCTGCATGTGCGCCTGGAAAAAATAATTCCTCACCATCCACAGAAAGCTGCACTTTCCATTGAGTTTTTCCAGCAGTGCAGCTTTGTAGAAACCACAATAAAAACATGGGGCTGCAGGATTTTTGTTCTTTACATTCCTCACTGCACAAAAAGCAGCACCAAATGTTTTTCTGGAAGCAGGATTTCCAGTCGTGGAGCAGTGATTTAGGAGAGCGAGAATATCAGTTTCCAAGAATGTTTAGTTTGGAAAACTTTGAGATTTACTTGAGACATCACCAATCTATCTCCTCTGCTTTGATTCCTCCGTTTCCACATACATTTATTTAGCCACCGGCTGTTGTTCTTTTACCCTCGAAAAATCTGTTTTGATGCCCCTAAACATCGTCTTCTTTGTTATGCTAAGGCGGGAGATAGAGCGGCATGCAGAGAGAGAGAGAGATAAAAGCAGTGTTGTTTTATGGATCCTACGCAGTGTATTTTGCAGGAACTTTAAAAATAATTTGCACAGTGCTCCTCAGTGGGATAAATGTTCTCTAAGATCATTTACAAAACACGAACAAAAGAATATTAACAAAGACGAATAAGCACAGATTTCCTCATTTCACAGGTGAAGAAACAAAGCTCTGTAAAACTTATTTGTTGATACAGGGCCTGGTCAGGGTTAAAAAGGGTGAGGCTCAGCCTGCAGGGCCATCATGTCCATATATCATAGTAGTTGCAGCAAGATGGGAGTTTAAAGTGGCTGAGGAAAGAGATGGCTGTTTAGCAGTTTAGTCATTAGACTTTGCTGCTTGTGTAACGTGACATTTTGGAGATGCGTTTAGTGACGTGGATTTCTATCGTTGGGGTGTAAAAACAACCCAGAACCTCAACTGCCCTTGCCAGATGCTGTAATATTTTGTATTAGGGAACTTTATATTTTAAACAAAAAATTAAAAGACCAGAAGTTTCCTTGGGAACTTCAGCACTGCAGCCTGAACTGAGGCAAGTGGGCTGTTGTGCCAAGGGGGAGAAGGTCCCAAAAGGAGCAGCTATGGAGGAATGCCTGACTGGCCCTGGCACTATCCATTTACACTTTTTATTAAAACCAGTGATTAGTGGTTTAAAAATAGTTACAATAAAGCTTGTGAGAAGAGGTTAATGCTCAGAGCTTTGCACATCTCTTTCTGACTGTGCTGTTCTCCAGCTGCTGCCTGGTGGCATCTCTTGGGAGGCAGACAATTTTCAGACTCACTGTACTCGGGGCAATGCTCTTGGTCAGTGGCAGATTCACAGGAATGCTGCCAGGGTGGAACCTGGAGCCCACATACCCTGTCTGGAAACAGTCACAAGTCCCCTGAGTGCAAATGCTTGCCTTTGAGAGGCTGAAAAATTGTCCAAGGTGCCTTGTGGAGCCACATTAATGGACTTTTCTCGCCCCTCCACACGCACCGGGATGCCCCAGTCTCTTCTATTTGTGAGAATGCATTTAGAAATTTTCCTCTGCAAGGTATTGGTCAGAGGCAATTTAAAATGATCTAGTTACAATTGTGTTTCTCTCTCTACCCTTCTGGCCCTCAGGTAGTCATACATTATACACATTCAGATGCTGAAAACGGATTTTTTTTTTAATTTCTCCCAAAATCATGTTTTTTAGCTGGATCAGCTCCCTAAACCGATTGGCATTATGATTCCATTAATGTGAGCACAGGAGAATGGAAGGGAAGATGGGGCAGGCAGGACAGTAGGATCATAGCATCCCAGCTTGGTTTGGCATAGGCTGTCTCCTTCGTCGCTGGTGCAGCCTGCATCTGTGGTGAGGCATAAACTTGAAGATAATTTTTGCAGGAGAATACAACAAAAAAATCCATTGATTGATCTCCCAAGCCAGTGGAGGCAATCCTGTATCTCAGCTACTACACAGCCTAAGTAATACTGTCTCTTAGATATTTTTATTTATTTTTATAATCAGTTGTCTGTACAGTGGTTTCACTCTATGTCATCCATGCTTAGTCGTGTTTCTGCAGTGTGGTCCTGCTTATCAGTGACTGGGATTATTCTGTAGCTGGAGCTGAATCTCTCATTGAGCAGCTCCAGGAGGAGGACTGGTCCCCAGTGGCTGGTCTGAGCAGATGTACACCAGAGTTTTGCAATCTGCAAATGTCAGGCTGATGTTTTTTCCTTTTCTCACCCTATGTCCTTATAACTGTAGGTGCAGCTGCCTTTTCTTCAATCGCCTACAGCATCAAGACAAAAAATACTTTGGCTTTCAGTGCTTCCGGCTGCGTTGCTTTTCTCCCTACTGTTTGCAGGAACATCCTGGGACACAGACTGACTGGCCTGGCCTGGCCTGTCTATGAGCTGCTCTCTGCACGCTTCTAGCTGTGCTGCAGTCGTGTCTCCCAATGGGCTTGACAGTAAACTGGAATCATCTGTCTTGCAAATGGCCTTGTCTTTAATTAGAAAATCTTTAATGTCTGAGTCACACGTGGGTGCCAGAGTTTGCAGCTCTGTAATGTAAGTTCTGTTGACTTGCTGATTTTAGTTGGGAAAAAAAAAATCTCTTGAGCCTCGGGTTAGCAATATCCATTGATGGCAGATTTTCATGAGTTAATTCTGGCCAAAAAACCACCCCCTCTAATTTATATTCTCCCACTAGTGAAACACTAAAAATGGTCTTCAATTCATTTTCTCATCTTCATCCCCAATGGGCAGCACTGTTTATTTTCGCTGTCTCTGTACAAGTACTGATGTGCTTTTTGTTTTGTGTTGTGTATTTCTGGTTTTGTCCTGTAGTTAGGTATCCTGAGCCTGTTTGCTCTGTGTCAAGCATTAGCTTGTTTCCTATTAATGCCATTCTCTTTGTGGCTGTAGCTTTTGTGGTTGGGCTGCTGCTGCCAGGTTTTGTGCGTGTGCTGAGTGGCACTGAGAGAGCAGTATGTGACTCCAAACTGCAGCCTCTTTCTGATGAGAGATTCTGTGGGAATGCCGTGACTGGAGCTAGAGCAGAAACCATGTAGACTTCTTGTTGTACCCTCCCAGTCTCTCTCATGCATGTCCATCCTGTGTTATGGGAACCTACCTTGCTCCAGGCTTCAAAGGAGCCATGTCAAAGGACCTTGGGTGAGTTCTTTACCAATAAAGCCCTTGAACTTTTTTCCAGTTTTGTAGGATCTAGAAAAGCATAACCGTGACTTAGCTTATGAGGTTGAGAGACATAACCCAAGCCCAGATGGACCACAGGTCTCCTGCTTCCTTTTTCAGTCCTATAAGTTGTTCCTATGTATTATAGCATGAAGAAAAGATACTGTTTCTTTCCAGAGGCTAATGTTCCCAACTTTGGGAACCATTTCATGGACAAGGCTTGTTGAGTTGTGCAGAGAAAACTATTGATGAAATAAAACAGCTTCATGAGAAGCAACACTTAGTATTTCATCTGTGAAGGAATCAGTCTTCTATGAAAGACTTTGTGTTCCCTGATTTATTTATTTTTTTTTCTGTTGAATGAGCAAGATTGTTTAAAAAGGGTGGTGGGGAATGTCACTGGGGAAAAGCCCCCTCCTCTACTCACTCATCGATTCTTATAACATTAAAAAAATTAATTTAAATTGCCATTTTCCTCAAAATGAAGTGTAAAGCTTCCATAGTTCTGTTGTTTAATTTCCCAACTGGATATGAAATTAAGGAAATTGTAATTGTTTGACCTCTCGCATCAGGGAGTCTAGGTATTTTTTCGTCTGTTTCACCAGAGTACATCTATATGAGAATAATGGCTTCCCTAGAGACTCCATTTCTTGTAAAATACAATCTAATGAATTAAAATACAATTTAATGAATTAAAATGTATCTCCTCTTCTTCGTGCTTTTTCACGCTGTGACCTGCCTTGGGTTTGAGCGCAGGGTGGCTCCTTTTGAATTGTCTGAGGGCTCTCAGCATACTTACTCCTACTGAATTGTTCTTCCTGGAGTTTGCCCATTGATTATATCCTCTGGCTTGGGTCGGTTGTCTTTCTTACACGGTTCACTAATTTTTCCTCACTAAGCATTGCTAATGTGCCTTCCACAAACTTGCAGCTTTCTGAGCTTTGATCCAGGAACCTTTCCAAAATCAGCAAAAACAATTAAAGAAGCGGGACTTTTTTTTTTTTTTTTCCTCCTTTCTTTGTGTCTTTTGTTACTAAAGAGGACTGCAGATATTTAGAACCATTTAAAGCTAGACAAAAAAAAACAAAAAAAAAAAAAAACCAACAAAAAAAACCACCTCTCATTTGGTGACTTCTCCAAAACACCAGTTGATTATTGTTGGCAGGGATATCACACTGGAAAGGACTAGCTGTTCTGTGTGGTTTTGAGGCCAGAATACTGCTGGGCTTGTCCCTGGTGGCAGGGTGGAGCTCACTGGGTACCTGCCTGAGAGCCACAGCGGAGCAGATTCCCTCTCCTGGAGGGGGGGAATAAGTTGACACCAAAGAACAAAGCTCTTCTGCCCCAAAAGGTAAAAAAAACCCTGAATATCACTGGGGAAGCAGCAAGTATAGGTCTTGAGATCTCTGATCAGATTGATGCAAGATTTTTCGGGAGATCTAATATACTGTCTTTTAGAAAATAGCTGGGTATGTCAGAGTGTGAAGTAAGGGAAAATTCAATTCAATTCAGCAAGGGAAAATTGAAAAATGCATTCATTTTGAGGGCTTTTACAAAGAAATTTTTTGTCCCAAAATCAGTACTGGGAGAGGTGGGAAAGGAGGCTGAGCTGACTTGCCACCAGAATAAGTATATTTTGCTCTTGAAGAGAAAAGGTGAGCAAACATCAGCTTCACTGATATATTTAGCTCTCAGTGATTGCAAGGATGAGTTCAACTGAATCCATAATCCCTTGCTTAGCTCTTATTTCCCAAACAGGCCACACAAGTGGCCTCATGCACACCCATAGCAGCTGGTAAAACAGCTCCGCTTGCGCAATGGAAGAAATTGGCAGGAGAGGACTCTCAGGAAGGTTTTGCCAGGATTTCATGGCAGAGAGGTGACTTTGTCAATACCACACAAAAGTTGGTCCAGATCTGATCAGAAGTCAGGACATACTCTGCCTCATTTCAGGTATTAGAAGCTCTGGTTTATGTAGCATGTGTATCTGAGCTCTTAATACATAAAAGTCCTTGAATTTATTTCCCTTTCTCCGGTCCCATTGCTTTAAAAGGAGAGGAGCTTTTCAGCGTGCCCCAAAGAAGAAAGTGACAAAAAGGCTGGCTGTGGTTCAGGGCAAACCCCTCCATCCCAGGCTGGCAGAGGAGGCTCCCAGGAGCAGGGTGGTGGCCGGGGTGCTGCGTGTGCTGCCAGACCACATCGGTGTGCGCTGAGCTGAGCTCAGCAGCAGGAGCAGGGCCCTGCCTGTGGCCCACAGGCAGCTGCAAGGCAGCAGCAGCAGCAGCAGCAGCCAGCTCACTGCCAGCATGGCTCTGGCACCGCAGAGAATCGAGCTCTTTGTATCTAACCATCCAGACCTAATACACTGACATGGTCGTCATCAGATACAGTTGACACATGTTTAAAGGCTGTATCTCGCTGCTTTGAACAAGTGGGAAAGTGTTCTTGGACTGCTTTGCTCTCCGCATTTCTACGGCGTTTCCCACTGTCCATTTTCCATAGTTACTTACAGCAATTAACTGGAATCCAGGGCTGCGGCGGCTGCACGCATAGTCTGTCAAACCACACCTGTGGCTTTTTTGTGTCACATATAATTCATGACTGAGTGACGCTTCCTGCCTTGTTATCTTTAGTCCTGGATGAATGAATGGTGTAGCTAAATCAGCTTAGTGCTGAACTAAAGTGGTGGTTCGTAGCTGTGGCTCTTGCACAAGTCGTGCAGAAACTTATTTGTGTTGGTATGGCTGGGTGTTCGCTGGAGGCTCCAGCTCTTTTGATATCAGATCCACTCACAGCTTGCATGTCCTGCCTCAGCTTTTTTTTCCCTTCCAGAGACATAGATACTGCATGAATCACTGTGTCTTTGCAGAGGCTCCAATGGGCAAAGGTATTTGTGCTGAAACCTCACCAGGCTGTAATTAATCTGTAGACGAAAGGAAATGGTTTTGTGACAGCTAAATGAAGACCAAATAATGCAATGTGATGAAAGGTATGCTCAGCAGTCGGATTCAGGATCTGAAGTTATATGAGTTTAGCTTTATGGTGAGCCGAAAAGTGTTTGAAAAAAGAATTGCCTCAAGTCCCACTTAGCAGCAGACAAAAACAGAGAAAAGCTGTATGTAATTATATATTAATATGAAGAAAAGTGAGAAGAGATTAAAAAAATTACAACGTGTTATTCCATGTATTTGAAAACATTTTGGAAACTTGCATATAAACTATATGTGAGTGCAGTACACAGAAAACCATGTGCTTTCTGCATTAGATCTGTGAGATCAGCATACATGCCAGTGAGCAGCCTGTCTTTTCTTTGTGCTTTACTTGTGCTGAAATAGAAGACATCTGATAACCTTAACAAAAATGTTGCAGACTTGTAAATTAGGCCGAGGACTTTGGTTTTTTTCTGTCTTCCCCCCCCACACCCCCATTTGAAATGTTTTGCAGAAGGAAAGAAGTTGCTGATCATCTTGTTTGAAAGTTAAGTATTTTCTCCAATGAAAAGTTTGGGGGTTATCTTTTTGTTTGTTTTTGAAGAAGGAAGTAATTTTTTAAAGTCATGTTTCAGCTTGTTCATAGTCAGTTGCACCTTTGATGCAGGTTCTCTCACATTACTTCGTGTGTAGCTGGGATTGGTTTTGGCAAAAAAGGCCCAATGGTAAACGTGGCAGCGTCCCTGTAGTTTGCTGACTCTGATCTGTGGAGTAGGCACTTAGACTTGTTGATGCTGAACATTTCAAGCAGCAGCAGCACTGAATCCTTAGCTAACTGGATGATCTTCCAAATCATTGAGATTTCTCATTTCCACTTCTGCAGGATCACAATCCCAGAAATTTCAGGTGACAGAAAGCTGAGGGGGGCTCTTTGTCCCCAGCCTCCAGCCTCAGCGGGGCCTGCCAGCGCCACTAGGTTAAATTGGTCATAGCTTGTCTAGTGGAGTCTTGCAAAACTCTTTGGAAAGAGGTGCCTCAGCCTCTTGTGGGCGGCCTGGTCCAACACTGCATGGTCTTCCTGGAGAAAACTTTCCTGAACGCCCAGCTTGAACTCTCTAGGAAGTGTTACGGCATACCAGAGAAGGTTTGGCTTCATTAGGGTTATAACTGCAGACTCTTACATTAGATCATGTGTACATGCTTATTTTCTATTTTGTCCTAAGACTGTCATAATGAAACTGCAGTTAGACTGTATCTAAGATAAAACCAGATTAGGACTACCTAATTTTAATGACATCTTAATATCACTAGGGCTAGATCATAACTATACCTTAGTAGCATTATAAGCCTGTGACAGTATTGTTATTAGGACTATGATTGTTTTCATCACTATCTATCTCTATACTCATCAGGAACAAATGATTTCAGGTTCCTATCCCTAATTTTGATAGCAGAAAGCAATGATTTTTATGACTGGACAGAGCTGCATGCTGGTAGAAGAACGAGTTTGATTCTCTTATGACTTCAGCATCATCAACAAAATGATCAAGTGCTGTAAATTTACATTGCAATTATGATGTCAGAAACCATATAACTTGGTTTTCAGGTTGACTGAGAATGTGCCCTGGGAATTTGGAGGAAATGTATTTTTCTCATTTGGAAGCTGAATAAATCCTAGCACAAGTATTTCAGGAATATTTATGTAGTTCAGTGATGTTATACTCAGCAAGTATTTTATAAATAGCTGAAGTTTTAAGACCAGAGCATCTCATTTTTGGTTCCCATTTTATTTACTTTCCATAAATGAACTCAGGACTCTGCACCTTTTGTTTTTCTTGCTTCAGTATGATTTGCATCCTACACACCTACAGCAATAGTCTCTTTTCTCTGTGATGGAAATTATTCATTTAAGTGAGCAGGTTGTAGATAACCTGAATCTTGAGAAATTAATATTGAAGGAAAAGCTGTGTTTCAGTACTTTGGTTAAGACACAGGACAGTATTTTCAGATCAGTGTAGAGAATTGGCTGTTGGAATTTTAGGGACCTTCTGTGTGCAGAGATGAGCCAGATGTCTTAACTCCTGGCTGTATAATTTCTTTAAAACACCTTGTGATGGATGTCGAAAATCCTCCAGAAGTGAGCAAAGGCTTTCTTCTGATAGAGAAGAAAATCCAGAGCCATATAGGATACTGGCTGCTCCTCCAAGTCACATGAAGGAGACTATTCTTCCTCAAACCAAATCTTCATACCTCTAGTGACTTAGCGTGTTGGAAGGGCTTTGTCTTCAAGATCTTTCTGGTTCTTCCTTAAGGAAGACCCTTCTCAGTCCTGCTTTAGGGGTTTTCCAGGATGACCTGGAGGAGGTGGTGAAAGCAAAGGGCACAGTGGTGTGGAGAATGATGCCATCTCTCATACCACAGTGGGTATGTGAGCTCATCTACTATGATGGGAATCAATAGCCCTTCCAGTAGCAGCTGGTTTTGTTCCTGTTGGTGCCCGTGTCCGACACCAGTCACCTGCTTTGGAAACAGACAGCACCCACTGGAGCTGGGCATCCTGGCTGTGCAGCAGCACAGCTCTGTGGGTTTGCTTTCTTGCCTTCATGCCTCCCTCCTCTCCTTCCCCCACAGTTTCTACTATGCTTTCTCTTATAGACAGCAATATAGGATCAGACTGCTTTTCATTTCCATCACTTTTCCCTGCTGTGACTGAATCTGTTGCAATTAAATTTTAATTGAGATGCACACTGCTTAAATAGACACAAGACAGCTACAGCTATCGCTAATTAATTTTCTTCCAAAATGACAACATTTAATAATTATATTCCTTGTCACTTACATTATTTATACAAGTTTAACTCTGGGAATTTTTTTAAAGACACGTCAGCTGTGAAAGTGCTTTATGGTGTTAATCTCCTGTAAGGCAATTGTGATTAACTTCAGAAGTGGAAGTATGTTTATGCATTTATTAAAATAGCATATAGCTCTGCAAGTTTCAGGAAAGATTGAGGTATTTCTACGATTAGGTAATAGTGTTTCTGGTTGCAGTATTCAAATCTAGAGAAGCCCTAATGGTAATAATTTGTGCTTCTGTATTATCTCTGATCTGACGATTTCTGAGCACTTTCTGACTATAAATGAACAAGCTCACACTTTCTGCAAAGCTCACTTCACCTGACACAGCACAAAGAGATCATCTGCTGCCCCAGCTTGCAAAAGTCCTTGCCCTCTGCTACCTTGCTCTAATACTGGGCAAAGAAAATGACCTTTTTGTATTTTAGTCTGAGGAATCCATCACTGGTTGCTGTCAGACAGGGTGTTGGATGAGTGGGACCATTTGTCTGTTGCATTGTGACAGTCCTTAGGCGGTGCTGTGACAATTTGGGGTTCTCTCTGTGCTTGAATACATCATCGCTGTATCATGGCATGACTTTGGTGTTTGCAGAGAGATGCATCATCATCAACCTCCAAACTTCAAACATTCACAAAACAGGCAGAAATTTCTCAGGACAGCTGTGAGGAAAATTTTTCCAGCCTCTCCTGTGGGGATGTATGGCTGTGATGTTCCCTCTGCAGAACAAAGGAGCTGGCTGTTAAAGGTGAGATGCTTCAGCCCTGGGGTTTTACTGGCAGATCAGGAAACTTTGGGAATGACTGAAGAATCGTAGAGCCTTTTTTTTTTCTCAGTGGGGGTCCTGTCTAGGGTGAAAGTTTAAGCTGGAAGCTGCAGCAGAGGGATTTTCTGGGTCAGAGAAATAAATGTGGGAGGGCTGGACAGGTAAGATTTGGATCTCTCGGAGGACCCAAGACCAGTAAAACTCAAAACTACAAGTGAAAAGTGACTGCAGGTACCAGTGTGTGTATGTTTTCTCTGTTAGCATGGAGTAACTCTTTAGAAATCTTCACACCTTTCTGGTCACCAGCAAAGTAAAGCTGCTCTGGAAGCAGAGCTCTGGGAAAGTGTGTGTTTGCATTTATTAAGGATGTTTGGGATTAGTAGTGATGTTGCAGAGCAGAATGTGTTGGATGATGCAACCCCATTCCAGGAAGGCTCAACTGAGAGGTTTTCCAAGGATGGCATGAAAAGCAATTGTACTGTGTGCTACTGTGATCAGAGGAGGTTAAGATGATGTGAGTCTAAAGGGCTGATCAACTCAACATTTGTAATGACTCAGCCATAGGAAATTTAATTAAGTATGTTGTATGTGTATATAACAAAACTCTTTTGTTGTACATTTGGGACTATCATAATTATTACATAAATTTCAGTGTTTTCTTGAAGTTATTTTGATTCATTTTGTAGTGATTATATAGCAAAAAAAAAAAAAAAAATCCAAAACCATTTACCTTTGTATTAAGATGGATTTGAATGAAAAGCAGTCTGTTCGTCTGTCTATCCTCATGTACTGTCACAGCAGCAAAATTGCATTATAAAAGCTTTTCATTGTCACTTCACTTTTTTTCCCTTCAACTTTGACACAAAGTTGTTTTTCCCACAACTTTGAGCAAAAGAGACTGGGCAATATTTACTGCTATTTTGGTGTCTGTTTGGTTTCTTGTGCAGTGTTGCACTCTGGCAGGGATAGGTGAGCCAAGAAGCTGCAGAGAAAATTTTTTAGGAGCAGTGGAACCTTTTTGCACCTTTATTTTATTGCATTTCTCAGCAGGCTGTAGTTTAGTACACTCTTCCTAAGAAGGTAGCGCAGTTAATTATTTTTGTGCTTATTGGTTACACAGTCACAATTCTTGGCAGAGATGCAAATATACGTAGCACGTGGGGTGGGACAACAGTGTGTTGTGGGCCTGTTCTGGGAGCTGAGGTCTGCTCCACTGCACCTGAAGAGACAGGAATAATTTATTTCTCTAACAAGTAGATCTCTTCCTCTGTGTGTTTACCCTGAAGTTATTTACACTTGATGTTGTTTGCATTGAGGTCTTGCATGCTCTGTAATTTGCATGTGGTGCTGGAGTTGCGGATGGTTCGTTCCTTTGGTTGCCGATTCTCACGGTGTGAAACCGGCCTTTGGCTGCCAGTGCCCTTGGGTGGCTGTGGGGGCTGGAACCCAAAAGGCCACAGGTTTGGTAAAAGCTGTAAGTTTTCTGCATGACACACTGTATGAGTGTCCGGGTCCCAGCCAAAGGGCCAGGCAGCAGCCATGAGGCCTTGGGGCTTGTTCTATCATTGCACTGATCAGCAAAAGGGAAGGCCTAAGCATTAAGAAGTGTTCACAGCTACCAGTCTTGTGTTGTAAAAATCTCAGTGGGCTGTAGCAATGAAAGCCAGCCCAGTACGTGCTTCAGATGTGTTTCTCTGAAGGCATCTGCCTGAACATATTCTCTAAGTAAAGAACAATCTTTGGTTACAAGAGTGCTAAGGGAACACATTTACTGTATTCTTAGTATGCCGCTGATGATTGGGGGATGTCCAACAATTTTGTTTTCAAAAGATACATTTTGTCTGGTTTTTTAAAAAAAATTACATTTATTAGCAATAAACCTGTGAAACTCTGAGTTTGCAGTGAAGATGCTGTCTCCAAAACAGAAAGTATGTTGAACTGTCTCACTTATAATACATGAAAGGCTGGGAAGTGTCCAAGAATACAAGGTGGTACCAAATGTTGGTTAGCTATGGATATGGTTTAGAAACAAGAAATTGTGTGGTAATCTATAGCTGGTGACAAGTCTCCCATCCCTTCAGTTCTATGAAATTCCCATCCCTTCAGTTCTATTTCAGTGCCTTCAGTTCTATGAAATTTTGGACTCAAAAGGATGACTATAAAGATGGAAAAAAATAGATGTTTAATTTCTTTGGTAGAAAAAAAGCTAACTGGCTTTTCAGTCAAGTGCCAGGTTATGCAGCAATTAAAATGCATACTTGAAGAAGTTTTTCAGTATTTCTAGTGTATAATTTTGATTGTCAAGATTCCCTGACACTGTGTGCTATGCAGAGAGCAAGGGGATATACGAAGTGTAATCTTTCTTTAAGTAAAGGACAAATAATAAATGAGTTATGCAAATGATTATTCCCTTACAGGAAGTAAAATAGAGTTAACTGTGGAACTCTTGTACTTCTAAAAACAGATCAGGTGGGCTCACTTGTTCCTGATTTTCTGAGGGGCTCTGATTCTTATCTTGGAGGCCTGTAATGAAACAGAAGGCAGCCCAAGTTAGTAGTTTCAGTGGTGAAAAGTAGTTATGAATGAGACTGGGAGTGGGCAGGTATCTCTGGCCTGTATGACCAAACCCACTCAAAGAACACATATTTAGGCCCTGATGGAAGCAAGTGCTTATGCGTTTGCTGAAGTCTTCCTGAAGGCAATGAGATTGAAAGCATAGTGTGGTAGGCTTTGATAGGCTTTGAAAGAGGAGACAATGGCTGAGGCAAAACAAAAGAGCTTGCCATCAAAGGATGTAAAGCAAAGTGACAGGAAAAAAGTGACAAGCTAGGAAAATGTTCTTTGTTCCCACATTTTGAATGGCTGTGAAATCAGCTTTGTACTCATTAGAGCCAGTGTAAAGGAACTCGCTGTAAATGAAAATGAATGGGTTAGAGGCTGGTGTTTTGAGTTCAGATGTGTAGGTGAGTGGCAGGAAGCTCAAGGAAGTGCCAAACTCTGAGACACTGTGCAGAAGGAAGAAGCAGGAGTCAGAGGTGGCCTAGAGGCAGAATCTTACAGTGAGATTGGAAGAATCTGAGGACCACCCCAGGTTTCAAACTTGTATAACAAACAAGATGCTATCGACTTCTACAGCCTTTGGCATCCTTTGCTACCTTCTAACCATGGACAGACTGTTATGAGAGATATTTGAGACACAGACTAAAGTTTCTGTGTGGTTGGAGGGAATTAGGTCCAAACTAGGTCAATCTTGACAGTAAAACGTAGGTAAGATTCAGTGGAGATAAAGCCTAGAGGCAACTGGTCTTTGAGTCCAACTTAGCTGTAGTGAACAAGAAGGAAGATGGAATGAGTTATAGACACAAGTGGGATTTTGGGTTTAGAGGGAGGCAGACCAGGAAAAAGAAAGAGCAAGAAGAGCAAGAAAAGTTGCTGTGGCATGGTTTAGAAGATGATTGTGGATGAGTGAGGTGATTAAAGAAAAGAATAGATGGAACTTCAGGAGCAGGGAGGGAGTTGTAGACAGGAGGTAAAAGAGTTAGCTTGTTTTGACTGTTTTCTAGAGGAAGAATTCAGCAAGCTTGCATGCAGAAAAAGATATGGATATAGAATATAATTATGTGCATTAATACACAACAGAAATAATGTACAATAACTGCAAGGTAAATTGCAACTGTTTTAGTAAATAGTTATATATTAATTGTAACTGCTTTAGTTATAACAAAATAATAACTGCAACTAAAACCAGATATATGTGTATGTGTGTATACACACATGCTCCTGTACAAGAGTTCTGAAGAATTGATATGATCCTTTGCATTTTGTCTTAAATTAGAAAGTATCAAGGAACAAAAGCAAATAAGGAAGCAGTATTTACAGAATCTTCTCAGTCTAGTCTTAGTGATTTGAGTCTTATGTAATAAAGTAGTTAAAAGAATCTTCTTGTGTCTAGTGGCCACATCAGTCACTGTGTCCTGAAGTCTGGTATAGCCTCAGAAAATTTGTGGGGGCTCAAGAAGTGCAAATGCACTTTCCAGTGCTCGGGCACTGGCCTGGCTACCACCAAACACAGTTCTTCTGCTTCACTTCTTCAGTGGCACAGTTGCATATGCACAACGCCATCCCTAAACCTTTCCCCTGAGCCATAGCAACCTGCTGGCATTTGCTCAAAGTTCACTGTTGGCCTGTGCTTTGTTCCAGTAAGTTTTGGGGACATGAGATGTTCCGACTTGTCAGTCCAGCTTGTATTGTATGTGAAGCAGGCACTGCAGGGCTGCAGAGGACCAGACCTCCTTCTATTTCCAGTCTTCTAGGCCAGTGGAGATACCATTGCTGAGGTTGAGAAGGAAGGTTTTCCCCTTAGCATTTTTAACAAGAGAATGAAATAAATTACAATGTTGGGGTTTTTTTCCCTTTTTGATGCTGGCAACTGCTTATCAGATCAAGAAACAAAGTTGAGTTCTTACAGGTTACAAAGTGAAGATTGTGTGATATTCTGTTGGTGAACAGTTTAATAATTTGTCTCAGTCTTCAAAATACTTGTAGCAGAGTAAACATAACTGCATGGTGCAGGAATGTATATTCTGCAACATTGCCATTGGCAGGACATAAACATCTGTCCTAAGTCCTTATCATAAAAGAAAAAAATAGGAACGTTGAAAGATAGATGTTAGCTTGGTTGTCAGCAGAGACAGACATGCTAAAATTTAATCATAATCAATGCAGATGTTTTGATGTGTCAAGGTATGGCAAACCAACCATTAATAATATCCTGATACATAGGTGCACAGAGGATCAAGGTGCTGATCTAGTCTAACCTTCTCTTCAATATCATCAGAGGACTTTCCTGTACTTAAACCCATCCTGTACTTAAAACCCATATCTTGTGATACATCCTAGATTGCAGCAGGAAAAATACCTGAACAGAATGTCAGCTCTGACATGCTAGAAAGTCTATGAAAGCCAGAATCTATGCTCTTTTCTGTTGAAACTGGGAGCCTTATTTCTAGCCTGAATTTCTCTAGTTTAATTTCTGTGTCTTAGCCTTTGCAATTGTGTATGTGTTAATGTTACTGATCAAGTCTTTCTGCAAGGGCCTCTCTGTTGACTTCTCTTTCATTTTTCTCATGTGTGACACAGGAGCCTTTGCAGTTTTCATCTCTCTGCTTGGACTGTGGGCACCAGAACTGCACATACTCTCAATTCAGGGTTAGGCAGAGAGGCATTACAGCCTCCCAACCTCTGTGTAGACCAACACATCTTGCTTTAATAATTTTAATATTGGTATACCCTCCATAGAGCTTCTCAGCCACTGTCTACCCACCATAAACTTCAAGTCGTCTTCAGTCAGTGTTTCACAGACAGTTTTCATTTTAATCAATTATTTTCCAGATGTGTGGCCTTGTATGTGGTTGCTTTAGAACCTATAATCTTTATCTAGGCCATCCAGGCATGGCAAGCATCTCACTGGTATAAAGCAATCATCTTTATTTACCATGTCAACAGCCATTTGTCACTGACAGGCTTCATGACTCCGTATTTGTTTCCAATCCCTGATACATAAAATGATTGTAACTCTCCATTCATATGAATATTTCCACCAGATTCAGTAATACCAGTCAGGACTAATTTGTGTATTAAAGGAGCTATTCCACTTCTTGTTTATTACTCGTGTTCGTAGTGTTACAGTCTACACAATTAAGGAATCTCTTCTCTTTGAGTCCCTTGGTACCTTGATTAATTTTAATCTTGACATCTTGATTTCTGGCTAAATGAGTGCTCATTTTCACCCTTGTCTTTTGTCATTAGCTTAATACCCTCCTGAATACTTTAGCCTGTCTCCTGAAAGACTTATTCCCATCCACTGTAATGACAGCCAGCCACATTTTACAGTTTCTTTTCTCTGAAGAAGATGGACCTGCGCTGCTGGAAACTTAGGGGCTCTGCCATTCACCACGTACTTAACTGTTAATTTCTGGAAAAATATGTAGCCTTGTAACTTGAGTCACAGCTCACAGAAATGGTATTGATTTAATTCTTCCTTATATAAAATTCCTCGCAAGGATTCTTGGTTGTTCTTGAACTTTTCCTCACCAGCATGCTTGTGTCCTTGCAGACTAGGCTTTGTTGTGGTTCATGGGTACATCCCGTATAGCTTTCCAGCTAAAGCAGCTGTCAGATATTTCAACAGTTTTGGGGTTTTCAAGTCCTAGTTGTGAGCATAAGGCTGACCTTGATGATGTCCATGGGGCCTTTCCAACCCTAGATACTCTATGTTCCTCTGAGAAACTCTTCTCCCATTCTCATCTGGATGAATTTTTCTCCATTCTCCTGTTTATGAACTGCCAGCCATTTTATGTGGTCTGCATCCTGCCTTCAGCTGGTAACTGGAGTCTTATAAAGACAATATGTGGAGTGGAATCAAGTGTGGAATAGCAGCCTGTGTGGTGTTTGTGTTCAGCAGAGGGAAATGAGCCAACTGAAGTGTTGCTTTTTTGTTTTTAATTACATTCTTGTTTCCTTCCCAGGCTTCTCTCTTCTGGATGCTTACACGTGTGCCTCTGGAGGGAGAATTCAATAGCGTGATGAACAGAACTGTAATGTTTAAAAATAAACCAAAATTTTGTAATGAAGCATGTTCTGAAAGAACCTAGTTGCTATAGGGATTTTTGCAAGGATGCAGTCCTTCATCTTTCATTGCTCAAAATAAAGATTTTCATTTCTTGAGCGAAATGAGGGGTTTCTTATCCAAGCTTTGGAGCCTGTTCAATGTCATCTGGGTGGACTAGTCACTACAAGATATTATAACTCCTCCCGCCCCTACATAAAGCAAGCCCATTAAACTTCAGTGCATGTGGTTTGTATTTGGGGTTTCATTCATGAGAGTTGAAAGTGCCCAAACTACTGCAGCACGGAAGTGAAACCCTGAGAGGATTCTCCTTCAGTCACCACCAAGCCAACAAAACCTTCACTTCTCAAAACCTCCCTTGAATCCAATACCAAGGCAGCTCCTTTTCCTGTTAACCAGATCTCCTGTGATGACCCTTCTTTGCTCTGTGGAATCTGCATAAACATCTCTGCTCAGAGTCAGTTTCTGCTCCTCTTCTAGTATGTGCAATTTATTTTTTTAGTATCTTTTACTCATAAACCTGATGAAAAGTCAACAGGCTATTAGATTCTAATTTTGTTGTAAACAGTTTAATGGCTCTCCACCATGGTCTTCATACAGTTTGTCACCCACCCTGTTTAGCTGTAACCCACCCTGGTATGGCTGCCAAGCACCACAGATGTTTTCTCTGTTAGTTATTAGCAGTTTCTGCTCTTGTTGGAGCACGAAGACTTGATGAAGGGGGTTTTG
>VZUA01009858.1:0-17775 GCA_013401035.1 Horornis vulcanius | reverse complement strand
TCTATTGCTGATTATTAACTTTAGATTTTGATTCTTCAGACATTTAGATTTGATTTACATTTGCATTATTGCCTCCTTCAGAATATCACAGTAATTTTTTCTTTTCAACTAATACTCCAGGGAAGCAACACATAATTAAAGAATGGGAAAACATTCATAGCAATAAGCCAGCCCGCAATTGCAAAGCACATCTGACCCGCTATCTTTGGTTCAGTCAATGTATGTAAAGTGCTTTAAAAATATCAAGTATAATTTAAAAGATACACTGCAATTATCTATTCTTATCATGGTGAGCAACAGTGCAGTTTCCAACTTGATTATTTTTCTCCACTTCAGAAAGCAGATTTAAACTGATGGGCTTGTATTTTCAGATGCATTCAGTAAACTGAATCCTCAGTGTATCATGAGATTCTAAGAAATTCTTACTCCCTACAAGACTCAAATGATTAATACTGGGTTAGTAAGTGCTGAAAGTTGAGCTGAGTTCCTCAGAAACAGAAACCAGAAGCCAAGTGAGCTCAGGAAAACATCCAAGTCAGTATCTGTAGTGTATGAGTGTTCACTGTATCAGAAACCAAATTCTTTTGTATAATACTAACTGTATTTAAAATTCTTTCCCCCGGATCTTAGAAACACTGGGCTAGATCCATATACAACCATATCTATTGTTCCATCTATGCCAAGCAGTCTCTGAGCTTCTCTTTGCCTGTTTGCCTGTACAATTTGCCCATTAACTCAACTTTGCGGCTGATATAAATATTTGTGAATATTTTAAAATAAACTGAATCATTGCTAGCTTACATTACACGAAATGTTACACACCAATTTGACAAGATAATTGAATATAAATTCCAGAAGTCTTGACTCCTGGTCACCAGCCTATTCCTGTCTGAAAAACATTTTTGTAGTGAAGTTAGTTACAAACCCATTACATTTGCATACCTGGTTTCTTTTACTCTGTGTTTTGCAAGTGTTCTCTGCAGTGCAAGATTTAGCCTTTCAAACTGGGGAAAAAAAATAAGTATGTCACATGTTATCTATGTCACCACTGAAAATTTAATCATGAGATAACATTCCTATACACAGAATTACTTTGCCATCCTTACTACTAACAAATTTTTTTAAGACAGTATTATTGTTAGAAAAGGCATGTCACTTCTGTGGTCTTGGGTTTACTTCATGTTCATCTCTTCAGCTCCAGTACCACTATAATTAAGCCCCTCAGTTCACGTGCACCAGGGGTTGTGTATTTTAAATACAATGATGTTCTTTACCTCCAGGTTTTCAGATGGCGATAAAGACAGTGCTGCTAAGAAATAAGTATAACTAACACAGCTTTCTATAATTACAAATCCTGCCCCAAAGAGCCACAAAGTACCATGAATACAAAATTATTTTAAAGAAAAAGAATTATTTTTGCTGTGTATACCATGACCTCAAACATCCTCCAGAAGAAAATCTAGTCACTCTAGATAGCCTTCATAAAAGGATTCTCTAATAAAAGACACTTTAGAGCATAATGAATATTTGCCTTAAAATACTTCAATCCCATGATTCTGTATCCCTTCTGTAGTTCCTAATTGGAACAGATGGAACATTTTCCAAATATGCATATTTCAAATTGTTAGGGCCAGTAAAGCTGTCATATGTATGTAGTCACTGATATTCAACCCCCAAATTTCCCACACAGACAGGGTCATAAAATAGTACTATAATGGCATGACAGAATTCAGCTGTGAGGCTTCCTGTGGCCTGGCTTTTCTTTGGTTCTCATTCCCTGAAGAAACTAGCAGCTTTTACTGCAACTTTTACTTTTTGTATTTCCAGGAGGAAAGTTTACACAAAGAAAATATCATGAGAAAGAAAGGCAATATAGTCTGGAAATGTTTTCCAAGGAAAAATCTGAAGTGAATTAGATATCTATATATATATCTGTGTATATACCATATACCATAAATTACATCTCTGTAGAAACTGATACAGTTAGTGGAATGCCATCCAATCCATTACTTATAAAGGAGCAATGGTCTCCATATTTATGTAAAGAAGCAACTTAAACAACAACATGCACTACATTATATCTCAAATTTAATCAAAAAGTTGTCTGGATGCACTTTGCCCTGGACTTCCACACACTGTTTCCATGAGAAGTTCACAAATCAATAGGGGTCATGATGCAGTCCCATTCTGGAGCTTCCAGTTGGAAGGAAAATGATGTTACTCAACAACATTTAAGAAAGGTAAATTCTCTAAGCAATGAAAAATATGTTTCTAAATGAACAAAGCCCTTTTATGGAAAAACAGGACTAGGAAGATACTTAGGCTTAACCCCAAATCAGTATGAGAACAGACTTGGACAAATTTCTAATGAATATGACTTAAATAATTGTAAATAGTAACAATGATAACCTTGAATTTCAGTGGTTCCTAGGGTACATGGTCATAATATCTTCACTTTGCCAAGCTTTGTCCCAGCTGATGAATTAGTCTATCATAATTATCTAATAGGCAACTGCATACATTTATACTACTCTTCAAAGAGAAAAAAATACCAGTTATTAAAAATCCCACCAACAACTATATAGAAAAGCAATACAGCAATTATGACACCCTGGAAAGGGTGGCTTGCCAGTTCATTTTTGGGTTACAAGTATTTTCCTTTATAAATTTAGATATCAGTTTAAAGGTTTAAAGGGATGCATTCCATCTGTATAAATGCAGCAGAGGTAAAAAGGAGTTTTTCAAAACTTAATTATCTAGAGGTTTAGTGAATCGGTAATAGATGAAGAACCGCATAACCAGATCTGCAAATAGATTTACCAAAACTCCAGCACTTAAGTAAGGTACACTGAATGTTGAAGTAATGGAATTGTAATTAAATGAGTGTACAGAATTGCCAATTTGCTATTTGTAGTCCCGATATGTCAGGCAGTTCCTTCAAACTTCCCACTGAATTTGAGACAAGGGCAAGAGCTGGATGTTATGGAGCTGCAGTTTTCATGTTCTTTCTACAGACATAAACCATGGTATTCATCTCCACTCAAGCAAGCCTGCACTGGGCCTGTTTTCAGTTAAGTTGAGCAGAGACATAAGAATATCTTTGTGGTAAACACTAGCAGTAATGGTTTTAAAAATAGTATGACAGGAGGTTAGTATCATAGCAGATGGAAACATCTATTTTAATTTTTTTTGTGATAATGACTAATGCATTTAGCAGTTGGGATTCAGTTAGGTGAACTGATGAGATGACCACATAATTTACATAATTAGGTAACAAGGCAGAATTTCTATTACTATATCTCTATGTAAAAAATAGTACAAAAATAGATGGATTTAAAAAAGAACAATTAAAAAGATCAGTGGAAGGTTGAAAATACAAGGCAAAAATAAGGGAAATACAGTGGAAGGAATGGTGTGTACCACAGAGTGTGGCAAAATTATATCCAGAAGGAATGGAAGTGGATTTAAACTACAGAAAACTACGTAAGAACACAAACTTTTAAGTCAAAGCAACTTTCTAAAGGTTTAAATCTAAATGCAGGCATAGAATGCTTCTTTAACATTTATAGTTAAATGCTATTAAAGTTTTATTATGATTTAGAATCTATTTACCTCAGGGAAGATTAGTTTGCAGATGCTTTCAGTTAGTGTGTGCAGGTACACTCTACTTCTGCTTGTTTTCCTTTGTGGAAGGTCTCCTTGACCATCTTTTTCATGGACTTCTTTGCAGATGGGCAAAGCTGCTCTAGAGCTGTTTTCTGCGCAGTCCTTGTCATGTTCCTCAGTAATGTGACCTTGAGCCAGTAAGGAGAAAGGACATTCTCCTGTGATCTTCAAGTCTTTCAGTTTTGTACAGAACATACTGTACGAAGTCTCTCTCTTGAGATTAGGAGTACTCAGCTCTGCGTTTAATAGTTCTCTTCTGTTTACTAACAAGAGCAGAAGATGCCAGAATAAAAAGTTGATAAGGCAACCACTGTGGAAGGTTATTGGTAGCTATAAATCACCACAGGAAAAATAAATTGTGCCCCTACAAAACAAGAAAGAGAAAAGAATCACAAACATTTATTTTCTCTTTTAAATTCCCATGATGTGCTGGTTTTATCTTAAGTACACTAAAATAATGGCTTTTTGAGGACTTAGCTCAGGAAAGCACTTCCTCTCGTCCCATTTTAAGCATATAGTATCTACTGACTGCAGTGCTTCAGGTAACTCAAGTTGCATGCATGGTTAAGTTTTGTACGAGTTGGGACTCAAGCGATTAAGGCAGAGTTCTTGTCTTACCCGAGATACCTATTTGGTCACATTGATGGATGAGGTTTCTGAAAAAGTGGAATTCCAATGAGGAAATCTTTTTGATTCTTTATAAGTAACAATTAAAAACTATCTCATATGGCACAATGAAACAGATTAGTTGTGAATACTTAAATCTAAATTTACTTGATGTCCAAGATATCCTTTATGTAATAGAGAAACATATGACTTAAGTTAGTGTGTGTACTTCTTAAACGGTAAACCATCCAAGACCAAAGGTTAGAGTTTCTTGTAAAAACAACTGACTGGTGACAACTCACATCTTGAGAATTTGACCACACAACTGCAGTTGCTTGGAAACACTAAGGGATTTTTATGCTTTTGAAGGTGGTATTTTCCAAACAACACATTTTAAAAAAGGCTGCACTTTTAATTTTAATAATGGTTCCATTTGTTACAGGGCCAAAGCCCAGCTACAACATAATCTGACTAGTACTGTAAAACACAAAAATATCTTTACAAATACATCAGCAACGAAAGGAGCACTAAGGGGAATCTCCATCCTTTACTGGATGCAGGAGGAAACATAGTGGTAAAGGACAAGGAAAAGACTGAGGTACTTGGTGCCTTCTTTGCCTCAGTGTTTACTAGTGAGAGCAGTTGCCCTCAGGATGCCAAGATCCTGGGCTGGAAGACAGAGGCAGAGAGCAGAATGATGCTCCTATAGACCAGGAGAAAATGGTCAGTGACCAGCTACACAACTCAAGATACACAAGTCCATGGGGCCAGATGGGATCCACCCAAGGGTCTAAAGGGAACTGGCAGAAGAGCTCACCAAATCATCTTCCATTATTTACCAGCAGTCTTGGAAAACTGGGGAGGTTGACAGGAGGTTAGTTAAGATAACATCCATCCACAAGAAGTTAGAGGGAGGATATGACCTGACAGCCTGACTTCAGTCAGGCTCACTCAGCCAAGTAAGGTCATGGAGCAGATCATCTTGAGTGCCATCTGGCTGCTCATGGCTTTCACAAGCATACCCTTTGCCAAGCAAAGAACTGGTTGGATGACTAAGCTGGATGACTAAGAGAGTGCTGGTGAAGGAAGTTGCGTCCAGCTGGCAGCCAGTCACTAGTGGGGTTCCCCAGGGCTCAGTATGGGAGCCAGACCTGTTTAACATCTTTATCAATGACCTGGACAAGGGGATTGAGTGCACCCTCAGCCAGTTTGCAGGCAGCACAAAGCTGGGTGGGAATGCAGATCTGCTGCAGAGGGATCTGGACAGGATGGATCTATGCACTGAGGCCAATCATATGAGGTTCAACAAGACCAAATGATTGTTCCTGCCCTTGGGTCACAACAGCCCCGTGCAGCACTACAGGCTCAGGGACAGGGACTGGAAAATTGCATGGCAGAAAAGGACCAGGTGCTGGGGGTGCTGGTCAACAGCAGCTGAACGTGAGGCAGCTGTGCCCAGGTGGCCAGGAAGGCCAGTGGCATCCTGGCCTGGATCAGCAACAGAGTGACCAGCAGGACCAGGGCAGTGACTGTCCCTCTGTACTCAGCACTGGTGAGATCACACCTTGAACTCTGCCTCCAGTTCTGGGCCCCTTACTAAAAGAAGGATATTGAGGTGCTGGACCATGTCCACAGAAGGGCGACAGAGCCAGTGAAGGGACTGGGGTACAAGTTGTATGAGGAGTGGCTGGGGAAGCTGGGTGTGTTTACCCTGAAGAAAAGGAGGCAGAGCAAAGACCTTACTGCTTCTAAAAGGAAGCTGTAGCAAGGTGAGGGTCAGTCTCTTCTCTCAGGTAACAAGTGTCAAAATGAGAAGAACCAGCCACCAGTTTTAACAAGGGAGGTTTAGACTGGATATTAAGAAACATTTCTTCAAAGAAGGGGTGATCAAAAATTGGAAGAGACTGCACAGGGAAGCAGTAGAATCATCATCCTTGGAGGTATTTAAAAGATGTGTAGATGTGGCACTTAGGGACACGGTTTAGCAAAGATGATTTATTCCAGTTAGACAGTATGAAAAAGGCTCTTTCTTTCATTTTCTATTGACTGTATCTCATTGAATCAGATCCTCTCATCCTCATATAATACTCTTTAAAAATAATCCTCAAGAGCTTTTGGCAACTCTGGAAGCAACTAAGTATTACATTTTTCTCTCTGGAGATACAACAACTACTTCTCTCAAAGGCACTAGGGCTTTAATAAGCCCGTGCATTACACCATTTGTTTCTGCCCCTGAGACACCCTAAGGGCGTTTGGGGTCACACGGCAACTGTATCAGGGTTAAAAATAACTAATTCCCTGATACAGGTTATCAGCTGCTGCTTTTGAAACAGCTGGAATGAATGGCACAGCAGAGGAGTGCTGCAGACACAGCACAAATGGCACGGATAAAAGGAGAAACAGGCAGGAGCTACTTTGACTGGACCCACTCCTGAAAAAAATATCTGGCAGAAAAGCCCCTTTTAAAGTATGCTGTTATACTGATGTGTCAGGCCAGGTTCTAGGGGACATCTATCAAAATTAACATCTTATTTTAAGAATCAATAAACACAATGCTAAGAACAAGAGGCTGAAGAACGTTTACATAACATTTTATATTTCTGATTTCAGTTTTTGCATGGAAACTCATTTGTTTCTGCTGCATGGACATCAGCAATGCTTCAATTATTATTACTGAATAATCCTGGGTAATAATTAAGACAGTGAAAAATTTAAAGCAAGAACCATACTCCAAATACACAAATATATGTAATACTTCATACTATAAGCACTGTTTTTTACATATATATGTATAGATATTTTTATTCAGAATTACATAACCAATGTTACTATACTAAGAAAGAAAAGTATAAAAGAACCATATTTTCTGTAGTTGGACTGATCTGTGTACTGATGTAAACATACATATAGACATGCACCATTGTCAAAGCTAAAAAATATTATGGCTCTGAGGGATCATACATGTACAGTCGCATGCTTTGCTGAGTTTGGGCTTTAAATTTCAAGATAAATTTTAAATTTATAAAATAACTACTAAAACTTTTTACATCAAGTATATCAGCACTTTGAAAAAAAAAAAACCCTCTGAAATGTATTTTGGTGAAAAAATATAGAATTAAACATTTAAAACATCTCCCACAGAATGGAACATTAGAATTATATATGCTGCGATTTAAATAGTCTTTTAAAAAGTTTTTCAGTAAGAAATGTAAGAATGAATTAATGGCTAAATTAGATAACAACAAATATTTACTGCATTTGCACTAACCCAAGAACAAAGAAAGTGGCCTTCAGCAACCACCAATGGTTTTCATGGGTTTTCTGTTTCTTTAGGATTTATTGTTTGTTTGTTTGTTTTTTTTCCTGCTGATGAAATCATTTCTCTGTTTTTAGAAAAAAGTAATCTGGAACTATTTGGGGTTCACTTCCATGCTAGCATACTGATCTTAATTAAATTACATTTATTGTGATAGGAAAAATATCCAGGCAGGCAGAATCAGTTCTGCATTGTTTTACACCTGAAAAGTCTCTAGAAGCTGCCAAGTGTGAAGAAGAGGTCCCAGAAGATGGTCATGGGACAAGACTTTTTCAGGGGCAAAATGGGTGCTGATGTGAAGATTCCCAAGTCAACAAAGCTGCTGGACATGCAGCAACTGCGTCTGCATCTTCTTTTTGTGATGCCATCCTTTGTGCTGCAGGACACCTACACTCAGCCTCTTCCTGACCTGGTCGGGACTGGAATCTTTGCCCTTGATGTCAACATGATCCTGGGGTCCTGCCAGTTGCTATTTATGAACACATCATCATTGATTTACAAGAACAAGAATGCCCATGATGTTTCTAGCAATAATACTGTTGTATAAAACCAGTATCAGATCTTTTAAGTCCAAATAATGAAGACACAGTTCCTAAAGAAAGTTTTCTGAAGAATCATTTTCTAAGCATCCTGAAGTTCTTGTTTTCCCAGAAACAAACTTTATGGTTCTTTGATAACAGAGATCCCAGTTCAAAACCATTATCAATTTCACAGGTATAATAATTTGCAAGCAGTGGTCAGTTCAAAATTCTCCCTGACCTCTGCAATGACAAAACCCCCAAACTGTATCTTTAAATAAACAAAGTGGAAAATTCCATGACACTTCAGAGGACTTAAATACTGAAAAACCTCTATGCATAGACTAGATCTTTTATTAAAACATCAAGTTTGCATCCGGTATCCTAAGTGCATCTTGCACTTAATTTAAGTAATGTTCAGAAAAAAAAGTCTATTGTATTGCATGAAAATCTGTCTCACTCATATGGTAATTAGACAGTGGTGTTAAAGGTCTGACAGGAGAAAGATAATGAATCCCCCAGTGCAGAGATTACACGAGGAATTTCAGCAGTATAATGGACCTTAAAAAGGTATGACAAAGATGATACCACACATCACAGGTTGAGTCAAACATCTGCAGATGTGTTTCAGGAATGAGGAACACCAGCCCTCCCACTGTTCACCATGTCTTTAGACATTTTCTGACCATAATTTAAAAAAACAAACAAACAAACAAACAAAAAACATTAAAAAAGTTTCTGGTTTTGATTCCTCTCCAAACATGGTTTGAGAGAGCTCATCCCAGGGGAGCAGCAGGGTCTAATGTGAATTCTCCATCTCTGCCATATTAATTGATGTTGTAGTTACCTTGGGAAACAAATTGAAAATTAAAATTAAATAATCTGCTGTGAGATCAAACTACAAGCAACCATTTAGTGTCTGACTGAGTACAACATGGCACTGTGCCACTCAGAAAAATGAAGACGAATTTACATAGTATAGTCATAACTGCAGAATAACTTAACAGTGCTCAAAGTGCTCTTTACAAATATTTCATTCTAAGTTTACATCTGTACTTGTCTCACAGTCAAAATGTGTTCCTGTATGTGTATTTTTATTATCTGCTTCTGAATATTTCCTTTATTATAACATTTCTTGACATTGTCATGCAATACAGATCAATGAATCAATCATACAGTAAAACCCCTAATATTAGCACAGCCATTTATAAGAATTAAGCAATATTACTTGTCAACAGTAGCTAAAGGTAGTTTATAATCTTAATTTATGGACATGGCACAAAAAATAAAAGCAACATTAAATACTTTTCTCTTATGACAAGCAGAGTCCTTCACTCAGAGTAAGACAGAATATGGTATTAAGGTATGTCTTTTTTTTATTTTAAATCATACATATCACTTTGTTAGGTGAACTGCTGCATGTTGAGCAGTAATTAAAAAAAAAATTGTTGTGCAGCAGTCAAATGATATCACTGACTGAATCTAACTTTCTCTAGTACAAGTGATCACAGCACTGGCAGGAGTGGTGTGGAAGCCTTTGCCTCCACAGAAGCAGCTGTTAACTTCTGCCTTTATGTAAGAAAGGGGTTTGCTATTCCCACTCAGCTCTAATCTCTGTGGGGTTCAGAAATCATTGCCTTTTGCCTCTTGCCAATCAGTGCCTCTGAAGACAGCAAGGCAGGAACTGTTCTTTTTAGCTAACAAACAGCTAAAATGACTAAATATTATAATTTTGTCTTAGTAATATGAAGTACAATATCTGCATTTTTTTTTTCTACTTCAAGTGCTGTGGGTAGCAGCAAAATCAAAGCCCTGGTGATTGGTCTATTTCCAAGGATCTTAAGGAGGTTTCTAAAATAGTAAGAGAAAACATCTCAAGTCCACATCAATATATAAGCTCATATTTTAAGAAGTCCAAGCTAGTATTTATTAGTCTTACTAAATCCTGTAGAAATAAGTTAACCTTTCATTGTTTGCTTCATTGTTAGTTTAAACATGTCCTGGGTATATGCACCTTCAAAGCACTAATTTGTTTGGATATTGCAAAGCCAAGGAGTTGAGATCTAGAAACCCCTTAATATACATGACCATTCAATCCTAAATTATTACCACCTTGTGTAGACATGGGCTTTACTTAATTTACAAAGTAGTACTTTTCTTTCCTGAAAGATGCTAGGCTTTTTCACAGTACATATTTCTGCTACCTGAGCAAAGGCAGTAACTGATGAAGAGGTTGTTATCCTCTCTACAGATCAGGATAAGACATGATATGGGACAGTGGACTTCACAATAATTTACTGGTGCCCAAGAAATTACTAGAATCAGCAATCTCAAATTCCACTCCAGCTCCCAAAAGGAATATTCTTTGCCAGGTATTAATTTCTCCTTCTTCACTCAAAACTTCCACTCTTTTCTTTCAAGTCAGTCCTGGTTCTGATCTGTCTTTCTGATCTGTTTTTAAGAGTAGTCTTTTACCATTTTTTCTCCAAAGCACTAAAATTTCCATTGTGGGCTGCACAAGCCCAGTTCCAGTGTTCTCAACCTCTGTTTAGGGCTATTTCTAATACAAATAGTCAAATTTTTTCTGCAAGTCACAGCATACTTTTGATAATAAGGAAATAACACAGTACACCACAGAAACTGACTGAATTAATGGAATTACAGTGGTTACCAAACAAAGTAAAGGACAGTAAAGCAGCTATGATAAAATAATACAAATCACACCAACCAATCAGTGTTTTAACAGTCCAAACATTTTAGTAAATCCAAATTCAGTGTTTAACTCATCCTAGTGACTGTCCTATATGACTGCTAGGGCAAGCTAAAAATCTAGACCTTTCTTATGATAAATCTTTCCCCCCACATAATGTGGCATTTCCTCACCTTTCTACCATTTTTTTTCTGTATAAATTGTTTTAAGAAGGTGACAAACATAATCAAGTGTTTCCTCTGTGCTCCAAGTTGAATAGATTGTGATTTGCAACATTAGACAGCTACCAAGCTAGGAGACCAAGAAAATAATTACCTTTGTTTTCTGAGAAAAAAACCAAATTATCTACTTTTCTATCTTGTCATCTGCCTTGAAAATTAGTTTCACGGAATACATGTCAAAATCAGAACTACTAATATGTCTTATTTTAAGGTCATGAGACAGGCATTTCTGCTGCTTTAAAATATTAGCATTTGTGTAATGACACCAAACATTATTTCTTAATATTGAAGCTAATGTTTTTGAAGACAGGGGAAAACCCTCATTTTGAATTTCTTATACTGGTTTTGTGACTGACTCATTTCCCTGTAATGGTCTGAAGCAAGTCCCTGGATCCAAATATACCCCTGGGAGAAGCCCAGACTCCAGATGTGAAAGTTATGTTGCAGCCACATCTCTGGTTTCAATTAAGAGTGCAGGGGGAACCTTAATTACTACACCCCTGTTTTGGCATGTAGCTAAAGGAAGGACCGATTCCCAAATGCTGCTGATAAAATACGTATCTGCCATTTTAAGTATCACATTAAGTACTTTTGTAGGGTAAATATTTTCCTATGCTAGGACCAAATAACAGGGAGGCATGCTGAGAAGACAGCGTGGGAAAAATATTCTCTTCCTGTGAGTCAAAACCTCTGTAAAAACACTCCCCAGCAAGCCCAGCAGGCAGGCTCACAGCACCTGATCCTCTGCTCCCTCCATCACACGCTCAGGATGAAACGGCAGCCCTCGATTGCGGCACATCCGCACCCCCTCCTCAGCCCTGGCCCACAGCATGGCTGCAGCCCCAGCTGAGCATCTCCGGATGGAGATACCCCCGAGAGCCACAGCTCCTTACACTGCAGGAGTGCTGGAGCTGTGCTGCTCACGGCTGTTTTTACTGAGGCACAGACAAAGACACCACAACAAAAACTAGAAACCTGCTGTAGGTAACCATGATGCATTATTCAAGTTTTGGCCTTGCGTTTTGGTTTTGGTTTTTTGAAAAATCCTGATGCTGAACTGACATAACTCATGAGACCTTGAGTGATCGGGGTGCCCAGATGAGGAAGCATTTGAAGGAGAGGAGCTGCTGGAGTGAGGGCAAGTAATCCAAAGCATCTGGAATTTATTCTCACACTTTAAAGGAATATATTTTTAAATACAGCATAATCTACATTTGCAGTCCCTGGAAGTACAATACTTCCATAAAACATGAAAGAGAAAAGCTAAGAAAAATAAATTTATGTCTTCTTTTCAAGAATTAAAACTCATCCTGAGGACATGCAGTGGTCATGACAGTCAGCAGGAGTTAAACGTAAAAATCAAAGTGTTGCCCATAGCCAATGGAATTTAATTAGAATCCACAAAAGGAGAAGCACTGACATTCCAGAACATGAAGCCATTGTTAATTGTTGTGCTTACTGATTCCTTCCAAATACCTACTTACAGCTCAATCTCAAATTTATCAATGCACAGCACTTAACTCATTTAACTTGACCTTTAACTTTAAATCCTGCAAAGTCTGATTTTCATTTATTTCATTAATCAAAAATGCTTTTAAGGAGAAAACAAACTAAAAAATAATAGTAATTATTTTATGATAAAAGTGGAATCTAATAACCTTTTATCCCATACCATTAGTGAAATCTTTGGCTAGTATTCACGACTTAGCCCGCATTGCTGCATCTCTCTTTTAATAAATGAAACAACAAACTAACAACTCCAAATTTCTAAAGCATGAAGTAACTTCTTGTTTGAGCACTATGGTCTGGATTAATTGTGAAGCATCTTTCAGAGAGGATAAAAAATTTCCCCTACTTCTTGAAAGACACTTATATGGCTGAGATTTGTTCCTGCACATATTCTTGCTGAAGTTGATGCAACTGTTTATGCAACTGACGCACACGTTTGCATAAATATTATTTTCTCAAACATACTGGAGCATGGTACAGCAACATAAAGCATTGATTGTAGTGTCTAATGACAGTGCATATAGTTAAATATTCCCTTTGTGTTCACAGCTTTAAATTATAATGAAGAGCAAGTTTTATAAATAAAAGTACTAAAAGTATTATAAATAAAAATACTAAAAGTTTGCATGAAGTCCAGAGATCTTAGAGAAGTGTCTGAAAACTAGGTCTGTAGAAAGAGAAGTGTTTCATTTGCAGATTTTAGTAGCAGAGTTTTCTGACTGGGTATTTGCCACCTGTCACTTCTCTTTACAATGTCTACAAAATCATTTTTATGCTGAAAATCACTGACAACTACCTTTCATATTTATTCATAGCTAAGCACTCATGCCAACTCCTGTGGAAGTCAATAGCAGGTTTCTGGATATAGCAGGAACAGGATTAAACCTAAAAGGTCTGTCACTGCTGTCACTGAAATACTGATTTGCATGTTTTCTTAGTTTTGAACCAAAATATGACCTTGACTTTTTAATGTTGGGTTTTTGCAGCTAAGTGTGCAGATGCAATAATCACAGAATGGAGGTCATTTGAGATTACAGAAAGGTTAAAAACTATGCATGGGAAGGTAATAACAGGAACTTCTAATTACAAAAATGGTTTGTCCTGTGCATTGAGGTCATGTCCTTGTACTTTTTCTGAAAAAACATACTGATTGAAGATGTGAAATCAACCCAAATAGATGGCTGAATGGCCATAGCCATCATACAGATACTGATTCTGCTTTAGGTTGGTGTCTGCAAAAAAAAAGCAGCTCTGAAGAAGCAGAGAAATCAGCGACTGTCCCAGTCGTTCTCTTCCATGGTATTTGCAGAGCAGGACAAGGAGGCACCTTTCTTTTTGATTAAATGCCTACAGAGAGTTTCTGCTACAAAACATGTTTAAAAATAATTGGAATTGCTGATTTAGCCCATGTGCACTGTAAATTAGCACCTTCATTTTTATTTCACTGATTGGCCTGTCATTTTACACACAATGGTACAGGCACATATAGTTATTTATAGCCCACCTCCTTCAAAATCTGCTCTTCTAAAAGAGATTTGAGTACACAAAAGCAGTGCATCTTACCTTTGAAAAGATCATCAGCACATCCAGAGAGACTGAATGCTCTAGGAATACATTACAATACCACTTTGAGTATCTTGTTTAGGTCCTTTCTAACACTCTTCTGCAAAATACAGCAGATATGCATTTTGAAGCAGAGAAAGCTAGGTAAATATGCGAATTTATATTGTCTTCAAAAACACAGGCTTCTTTTTACACTAAAATTATCAACTAAGTAAAGATGAGAGCTTTTGTGAAATACTGAGCTTGCACATGTGGTATTAAGAGAAATTAATCTTGTTAATCACAACAAATAAGCACTTAATGGCTAACATTAGCCTGTTGTTAGTGTACAACACACGTGTAACAAAACTGAAGATTAAATAAATCCAGAAGCAGATTTTGGCTTCCTGTTGAATGTTCAATCTTTGATGCTTGTTACTGTCTCCAGTGCAATTGCTGAAGTTATGACAGCTACTGATCTTTGAAATCCTTCCGTTCCATTTATTCAACTCTTCTTTTAAGCATGTGAAAGAAATCAAATTGCACAGAATGCTTTTCAGATTACTTTTGCACAGGAAAAGTCAGCACATGTAAATGAGACCAGCAGGGAGAAGGAATGCAAAATTAACTCAGAGCTAACTGCCATGTTCACCACATATTTTGTAATAACTTCCCCTTGGCCCTGGCGGCAGTTTGAGGTAAAGAGTGACGGGAAAATGTGGCCCTGTGGAAAACTAAGCTGAAAATATTTATGAGAGATTCAGCTTTGACATATCTAAATCGTAGCAGGCTATTGAGATGTAGAAATGTGAGCACCTTTATAAAGAAACTTCTCAATTAATTAAAATGTAGCTTCTTGTTTTAATAATAGACACATTGAAAATCAGAGGATCATTGAGATATTGATCATGACACCAAGGAATATAAATTATTTATAATGCTACAATTCCAAATCCTCGCTAGCGATAAAAAGTAAAAAAGATACATCCTAAAACTAACCAAAACAAACAAGCTGAAACAAACCAAATAGTAGAAGCCTTGGTCTGTGCTGCTCGGCCAGTTAGAGCAGATACATTTAGAAAGATTTAGCACGTTTCAAGCTATGCATTATACAGACTCAAGTACATTAGCCGTTGAATTGCAGCTTCTTGTAACAATATCAAAGTTGAAGATTCAAACAGAACAAAAATAATATCATCCAGCTTTTTGAAACTCTGTTTCAGTTTTGGATATTTTTGTGCCAGAGTGCTGGTTACAGACTGGCACAGAAAGAGATGCTTAGCTTGCAATGCTTGGAAATTCCACTGACATTCACCAATTTTCTGCGGCAGGTATTTCAGACGAACAGAGATTAAACAGATTAAGAGATACTGAAGAATGGAAATTCAATAAAAGGTTAACAAAGAACAGTGCAGAAACATTGATCAGATGTATAAATTGCCAGCCTCTAATTCGAGATTAAAATTCAGGGTTTAATTAGTGAGGTAAATTAAATGTACGTTAACCGTAATTCTTCTGCTGCTTTTTTGTGACTTTTTGTGCAAGGTCCTCGGGTCTTTCTCTCATTGGGTAAATACAGATATTGTGCATTGTATGAACCACAGGGTAATCTTCCTGGAGCTATTCTAGGCAGGGTACCTAGAATCACCCACATTTCTTCACTTCACAACCTGTATAACTGCACTGGCTGCAAAGATGTTAACATCACAGTATTCTTACTGAAGTCTGAAAGACTGGAGCTTGTCTCCATTTCTCAGAATGCAGTTTTTATATTTTTTCTAATTTATTTTGCAGTATGGCTGTTCTTTATCATGTGAAAGATAAAACAAAGGGACTTACAGACAGAATAAAGGATCAAGGAGGAAAAAAGAGAATAAAACCTATAGAAGAACATGAGGATTAAAAAAATCCATAGAAAGAAGAAAAATCCAAGAAATAAGGAAAACACAGGCAATAGAGCAAAACTATTTGTAATGGAATGGACAGTTCTCTTAGTGATAAAGTGCTTTCTCTCTACTATAAATCCACTGAAGTTTGGCAGGTTCTTATGCAAATAATTTTTCTGTAATCTGTTAGTATAGCCTATAGAACATGTTGACATGCTAATTTCGTGGAGCTTTCCAGCACAATTTCAGATTTTAGGATAAATTTTTTGTTTGTTGTTTTTGTGTTTCAACCAACTCTCCTGGTTATATATTACTCTCTGTTGCACAATAAGGAAGGATATCTGTTTATTACCTTGACTTGGCCGTCAAGATTCAATTTCTAGTTTCACTGGTTTGCTGCACTAGCATCTATTGGGGGGCTGGGACTGACAGACCTCATTGTGCAGCATTGTTTAATGAGGTTGCCCTGTGTTAATAGAGAAGTAAAAACTTCCTGTTATTTTCTAGTATTTTGTTTTAAATGGCATTGATTTGTAGCATAAAGGCTAGATGTCCATTGTTACTGATTTAAGGTTTCATTTCATAATTTTACTTTTTTTTTTTAAGATATTTCACTTGTGTTTTATAGTATGTCTATAAGGAACCTCTTTTCTCTCTTCAGCAGACCTTCTGAAATACCAGTTAGTGCTGGACATGTATCTGAGATCCCAGGATGGAAGCATTACTTACCTAGCTTCCTTCAAGGCCCTGACCTGCATTCCAGTGAGGCAGCATGGAAGTGCACTGGTGTCAGCAACAACCACAAGCAGACCTTCCTCCCACTGCCACCACAGAAGGTAAGGAACTGTATGGGCATCCAGTTCTTAGTTCAAGGTGTGGCAATTTATGATTCAGCGCTAGGAGGCTTTGGGCTTCAGTCCTCAGGCAAAATGAGCACAGAACACAGCAGAGCATCTTGGTCTGGAGGAGATCCCAAACAGGAGCAACAGCCAAAGAAAAGCAGCAAGAGACAGCTCAGATCTACTTTGTTGAGAATCCAAACTAAAATCAAATGTTATTGATAAACATCTTTGTCTCAACACTTTAGCTACCCAGAGACCTAAGTGTAGGGGATGTACCACATCCTTCAAGTACAACTTCCCACCAAAATGTTAATGAACAACCATTCTGTATGTGCTGTTTTTTAAATCTGTAAAATGGAAATTCACCACTGAACACCTGTTTTCTTTCATTATACTAGGAAATGACATTCATTTCAAAAATGGAGCCATATAACAGGATGTCTCCAACTTGCTGTGTTGCATACTAGTGCTGTGAATAATAGCTCCAAGCAGCAAAAAAACACAGTTCAGCTGTTTCAGAGGTGAAAGAGCAGAGGAACTGGCCAAAGAACTGTGGCAGAAAACCTAAAAATGAACCTAAAAATGAAAATAAAAAACATATTCTGGCCATAGCGAGTGTATATGTACCCAGAGGAGCACTTCAAATAGGTTTTGAATGTCATTTACATATTATCTTGAAGAGATATGGTCCTTTGACTTGACAGTTAAAATTATTGTTCACTAGACCCTTGAAAAAAAGACATCATGTAACAAATAATGGGTTCCACCTCTGTACTTGTTTATGTGTACAGGAAAAGGATGCCACATAGCAAGTTCCCCCTTTTCTGAGGGACTGAAGGCTGAGAAGCCATGAGAATAGCTGGGGCAGAGGGAGGGAATGAGATGCACGAGTTCCTGGAGGATGTAAAGCAGAGACCTACACTTAAGGATGAAGAAAGGTAGTATCTCCTTCACAAGGA
>VZUA01009850.1:15902-32329 GCA_013401035.1 Horornis vulcanius | reverse complement strand
CTATTTTCAGAAAAGAACATTGAGACTCTTCCACATAAACCTACCCATAAGTTTACAAGTCTTTGTTTTGACTTGAATCCAGCTTGCAGCTCCATAAAATGAGATGGGTACACCTGTGGATGTTAAAGCTAATGGGTCTTACAAATCCTTTGGCAGTCTGTAGTGTAAATTGAGGGTATCCAGCTGCTAAGTAAAGAAATATTTTCCACTCAGAAACTGTTTGAAAATGGTCAGGAGATTAAAGTCGGAATGAACCTGTTCCAAAGGACACATGTTATTGTGTCCTGAAACATCNACATTAAGAATATTTTGAATGTGCTGTGCAGGTTACTCTAAAATTAGAAGAGTTTATCACTTTAATCCTATATTCTGAGGTAAATCAATTATCTTTCAACAAATTCCAGTGACTTCAGTGGAGGTGCNTGTATAAAATATTCAGCAGTTCTGTTCTGAGCCTTATTCAGGGAATGAGCCTGATTAAAAGGTAATTCTAATTTCACATTAAAAAAAATGAAGTTGCTGTGGGAAGTATTCTACACATGAAAAAATACAGCAAGAATTGAAAATAAATCTCTGGTTAAATGAATTAGCCTTTTAAATAGCTAAGTTCTGATGATACAATAGAATGAACAATGAATTCTGTCATTCAGTCCTCTAAAGGGAATAGGATCCAATGTATGACAAATGTAGATTTTTCCAAATGCATCTGTTACCAGTTACTGACTTCAGAGTCAGCAACTTCTATTTTTTTAAAGAATATTAATCTACTTAATAATATTTTGATCTATTTATTAATCTATTGTAGATCTTAATATTGAGCATATAAATAGATCTGAAATATGCAAAGCACATATACATTCCTCTATATACCAGGAGGATGGACTATCATGAGATAGGGTGCTAACCTTTTGTTCCACCACCCAGGCCCCAGCTTCACCTTGCCTCCTTGTCCCTTACAGATTCTCATGAGATTGAGTGAAATCTTCATCTGTCTTTGTACCACCCCACTCCAGTGATTTCAATCAAATGTCTTTAAGAAGTTTTTACTATGTTCTCTCTTGATTTTTGGTCCTGAATGAACAAGGTAATTAAAGTATGTGCATAATGTATTCTTGACTGTTCGTGTTGAGGTCAGTGGAGCAATTAATAGCTTGTATGGCTGCTAATGTACCTTGAAGACTCTTGTGTGTCATGTTTTTCTGAAATGCAACTTCCAGCATTAATGGCAATGAGTATCAGTTCCTGAGAAATGGGCTTGTGAGGTGAAACTAAGCAGCTGTGCTTCAGAGCTAAAAAAACCAACCACACATTCAAGAAGTCTTGGTGTGAGACGCTTGTAACAGAGAACTGAGTTTAAAAAGTGATAAAAGTGAATCCTAATAATTTAGAGAGAGAAATGCAATAGCATGAATACCAAAGGCTCCTATATGCACATATATGGGTGGGAAAGTTAAACCATTCTCAGTAGGTGAAAAACCCCCACAATGTTTAAACTAGACTGGAATCACAGTTAACTAATACCTAATCTTAGAAGATGACAATTTCTGTGAAGCCTCTTGCAGAGATTCAGACATCTGCTGTGCCAGAAACATTACTTCAATTTTAAAACACAGCTTTCCTACCAATCAGACAGTAAAATTGTGCTCTGTGCATTTCTTTTAATCTATTCAATAATCTTGTGACTTCTGCGTGTCTTGTTGCTTCATTTACAGATGATTGACACATGTATCCAATACTTGGCTGCAGTCTGCCATTACCTACCCTTCTTGGACATCTCAGGTTGTATTCATCTCACCGACAATACCTGAAATATCTTTGGAAAGGCTGTGAGCAACTCCACATTCTCACAACACTGTACTGTAGAAAAGTTACCAAGAAAATATTTCCTAATCTTAATTCAGAGGTGGTTGTAAACCTCAACACATGAGGTTCTTTTCCTCACTGGCATCATGATGCCATGCCTTGGTGCCTTAGGAATTTTGTGGTCTGGTGGGGTTATCTACATATTCTAGTGTCAGCCAGAAGCAAAGAGAAATACAGACTCTGTTTCTCTTTATGGCAGACAATGTCCTCTTAGGGAAGTTTCTGCAGACAAAGGACACTACCTCAAGGATACATGGGAACACGAATGAGAAAACCAGGCTGGGCTTAATGCTCTCAGCCATCACACTGCGTGACTGAATGTCAGTGTATGGCAGTGGATGTGTGCCTGTGCTCAAAAGGCAGCATGGTCAAGCTATGCTGCTGTGACCACCTTCCCAGGTTGGTTTTCACTGACCAACCTCCCAGCAAAGAACCTTTTCTTAAAGTTCAATCTGAACTTCCCCTGACACAGCTTGTGCCCTATTACTGGTCAGCACTCATCCCCCTTAGCCTTCCCTTCTCCAAGCCAAGTGACATAAACCACTCCTTGTAATTCTTGTGTTTAAGGTATTTTGTCATCTTGGTCACCCTTTTCTGGATGGTCTCCAATAGTTTAATGTCTTTCTTGCATTGTGGTGACCAAAACTGCCCCCAGCACTCAAGATGAGGCCACCCCAGAGCAGAGCAGAGTGGGATAATCCCCTCCCTTGCCTGGCTGGCCATGCTGTGCCTGATGACCCTTTGAGGACACGCTTGGGCCTCCTGGCTGCCAGGGCACTGCTGGCTCACATTCAACTTTCTGTCAACCCAGACTCCCAGATCCCTTTCTGCAGGGCTTTTTCTCCAGCCTTTCATCATCCAGTGCCTGTGGTAAACCAGGTTTACCCCATCCCAGGTGGAGAATTGAGTATTTGCTCTTGTTCATTTTCATTAGCTGGCAATTGCCCAACTATTCAGTCTATCCTGATCTCTCTGTAGCTCCCTTCTACCCCGCAGGGAGTCTCATTTCGTATCATTGGCACACTTTACATTTAATTCCTGCATCCAGATCATTTATAAAAACATTACAAATCGAGTTCTGGTGTCTGGCCACTAACCTGATATAACCTCATTTACTGTAACCCTTTGAGACCAACCTGTGAGCCAGTTGCTCACCCAGTGTATTATGGACTTGCTCAGCTGAGTGCTGGACAGTTTATCCAGGATACTTTTGGAGAGAGTATTAAAAGCTCTGCTAAAATCCAAACCCACCACATCTACTGGATCCTTTGGTCAGCTAGGTGGATGACCTTGTCATAAAAGGAAATAAAGTTTGTTAAGCAGGACTTCCCCCTTGTGAACCTATGCTGGCTCTGCCAGTGACTGCAGTGTCTCTAAAACATTTTTCAATTACTCTCAGAATAACTTCCTCTATAATTTTATCAGGCACTGAAGTGAGACTGGAGGGCCTGTAATTGCCAGAGCCTTCTTCTTACCCCTCTTAAAAATTGGAAGAACTGAGTTGAGAGTTGAGTTTTCACCTGTGAGTCTCAGAAGATGTGAATTCAATGTCCACCACCCTTCCATGGGGGTTAAGAGTACTACAGACCTGGCCCTGTACACCTAGAGCAGCACAGGGGCCAGATATGCCACAGGGCCTGAAACTGGAAAGGAACTGAAGTTTAGACATGGTTGATATATCTGAGTATGTAACTTAATAAAACTTTATGGGAGTAAGAAATAAACAATGCCATCCTACTTAGACAGCCTAGGAGAGCTCTTGCTGGTCCTCTGTAAGTACTGTACTTCCTGCTAAACCATTCCAGGGTTTAAGAGTCACTTTAGAAACCATAAGACCAGTACACATGCTTAATAACTCAAAAGGTATTTCCAGTGTGCTTCACACTTTCCAAACACTCCTCTACTATTTCCCTGACTTTCCACAAACAATTCTGCTGTCATTGGTCTTAGTTTCTTCACTTCTCTCAGATATAGTTCTCTCAATGTCATATCAGAACTTCCTCTTAAAACCTCTACTTCTAATTAAGCATTTGTTAGATACAGAAAGTGCTGTGAAGGATTGGTATCCAACAGTAGTAATTGAAAAAAAATTAAATTAAGTCAGATTCATTTAATCTCTTCATAATTTTCTGATGGTTTTCCTCATATTAAGCCCCAAGGGATTTTCTTTTATTTGCAGATTACTGCTGACTTGTTTATTCTGTGACTTCATATCTGTTTAGAGCAGCAACAGTGTGTCAGCCCTTTCTGATTCTGCTTGCTGATCCATACTCCTGTAGAATAGAGATGTAATGGGAACAGAAATTTGTCCAGATTCCAGTTCGTGTTGGGTTAACCAACATCAAGGAGCTGACAGGACTTCTCAGAAACCCATTTGCATTTTTGTGGCCTGGGATGACCCAGGATTATGCCTCTGCCTCAGAGTCCCACGTGCAATGGGTTCTCCAAAGATCTTGATTAAACTCTTCTAACTCAGCCAAGGAATTTCCCAACCAGTTATTTTTACTCTAAAGATAACCCTGGAGAGTTACACATCTTTGCAAAACAAAAAAGCAACCATGAGACACACATCTCCACCCAGTGTTATCTTTGCCCTTTTTGTGATGTTTAGAACTATGTAGACTTTGCCAATTTTATGTTCTTGAGTCTCATTTTCTGGACAGTGGATGGCTCTTTTCCTTGTCAGCCTCAGTCTCTAACCTTCACACCATATATTCAGTGACAAGAAACTCCTACCCTGCACCACCTGAGTCTGGGACAACACCTGCTAGGTGGATTGATTATGTAGAATAATGCAGCGCTGAACATTTTTTGTTTGTTTCTTCCAACAGGTCCAAAGACACCCCACCCTAGACTCTGCCAGGCTACAGAATATACTGGCTGCATCCAGATGGAATGATATTCAGAAGATAAAAAGGAGTTCACAGATAGATTCAGATATGTTCCTCATCCTTCCCAGTTTAGGAAAATCTTATTTTTTTAATTGCAGTTCATGGCCAATATGGCAAAGATGATAAATTTATTTCTGCCAATAACTACATCAAAAGCAAAGTAAAATATGGCATGATTCTAGAGTTAGTTATCTTGCAGTAGCTTTTCAACAACATCAAAAGCAATGGCAGTATTGTTGCTGTCACATATTTCTATAAAACTACGAGTTTCTTTCACAACCTGTGTGTTTTCAGTAATGAATGACAAGCAACAGATTGTCAGAAAAACAAACAATGGGCCTTCATTCTCTGTTTTCAGACTAACTCTTAAAACCATATTCAGGTTCTTAGATTTTCATAGAAGGTAAAGGCTGGTTTCAGGTATAATTTGTGTTCTGCAGGTGTGAAACCTACATTGCAGAGACATTTCATTCCCTGTTTAAGGAGATGGAACGGGTCATCTATGCAAAAATCACATTCATCTGGAGAATTAAATATGCTAGTGGCTTAGGTTCTAAATAAGCAATAAAAGAAATATGGTTTTAGTTTAAAGTTGCCCTAAAATATCTGTGGCATAAAATACTACTTTATTGTTCCAAAGGAATTCCCCATTATTTATTGTTAAACACTAACCAGTCCTAGCAGACATTTCTTAATAGACTAAACCTTGCAAGTATTGAGTCATATCTCTTGTATTGTGCCACATTACTTTTCAATTCTTTTTTTAATATTTTTACTGGTTTGGTAGATTAAAATAGAAAACATGTGGAGCCACAAAGTTCTTCAAGTTTCAGTCCAATGCAGCTTCATAGGAAACAGTTATGGGCTTTCAATTGTTCATTCTTTCCAGTATCAGGTAGATTTTGAGATTATATTTGCCAACATACTGCCCTGCTTCCAGGTTTAATAAATGTTAGAAGAAAAAAAAAGGTCTGTGGCCTGGTATCCTGCTGCATATTTCTGTATCCAGAGTCTAATGACCTTTCAGTTAATCCAGTTTCTAAATGGCAGAAAGAATCATGGATAATCTAATGTGGAAGTACATAGTACTGGTACAAGTGATTTCTTCTGCTAGGGGAAAAGGAACCTAACTCACTGCTTTCTAAAATGTAGGAAAAGGTTGTGTCAGTTTGATTTGCTTAAGATTACTCTTACAGGAAATAACACACCAGCAACTTTAGAGAAACACTTCTGTTCCCTGTAAAACATTATGTGTTTAGATTTCTAGATGCAAAATGAGAAAGGAAATGTGTCATTGACAGAAGCCAGCTAGTCTTGTGTTTTCCCCAAACTATATCTCATCTGCAACAGTTTGGTTCCCCCAAAAGATCTTCTTTGAGAGCAAAATTAGGTGTTTCCTTCTTTCTTGTCTGTACTAACATAAAACTGGTTACATTTCTCCTAAACTTGTGACTATGCTATTAACAAGTAGCTCATCAACAATTCCTCTTACAATTTTTGCCTTTTAAACAAAAATTACATTAGGTCTTAGTAGTCACAATACATTTGACATTTGGAGAAAACTTTCATTTTTTTTTGTTTTGTTGTTGTTGTTGTGTTTTCTCATGGCTGCTGTTGGTTAGAAAGGAGATTGCAAGAACTCTTTTTTTCCTGAAAAAGCAGAATTTCTTAGGTGTTATCCAAATACTCAGGTCTCAAGGCAGGAAAGATACAACAAACATGGAATCAGAAACGAAGACCTCCTACATGTGATTAGGAAAAAGACCAACAATTACTGCTGAGTCTTCTGTTTAATAAGGAACACAAGTACACTACTGTTATATCACTGATGGTAAATCTCTTTTTGGAAGTGACACGGAGGCTCTTGGATGCCATGTTTCAGCCACTGAGTGCACATGAACTTGATGCTGTAAAATGATAAAACTACTGCAGCTGACACGGACCTCAGAATACTTTAGATCCTATGTAGTCCTACCACATTTTGTAACCTAGAGCATGCCTGCAGGATGCTTCCTGCTTCTTCTATTAGCTTCCTTCCTCCACTTGCTTAATTTCTCCTGTACTTGCACTATAAACATCTCTCCCATGTTTGAGCTTTTTTTTTCCATTACTTTTTACCGTTGATTGGTTTGATTTGTTTCTGTGACCACATCTCAAAAATTTTTTTCCAAAACCTCTGCTTTTTTTATGTGGACCCAGTCAAACAGGAACAGGGTCCCCAGGGCAGTGGTCACAGTGCCAGCCTGACAGAGCTCAAGAAGTGTTTGGACAATGCTCTCAGGCACAGGGTGTGACTCTTGGGGATGGTGCTGTGCAGGGCTGGGACTTGAGCATCCTGGTGGATCCCTTCCAACTGTGGACATTTTGTGATTCTGGAAAACTGCTGTATTTTCTAATGGCCCAGGATTCAGACCATGTTGCAGAACTGTATTTCCCAGTTACCCCTCTCAGTAAAATGGATTCAAACTTTGGGTAAGGATTCAATTAGGTATTCCAGTGCTGCTCAAGCCCTGTGTTTGGGCCAGTACTTTTATCTGACTTATACCAAGAGATAGTTGTTTTGCCAAAGACAACTGTAATTATTGGCTGAAATACTTTTATTCATCAATGTGCTCATTTAAGACAGTAAATAAATAAACTAATAAATAAATAAAATAAACAGGTTCTGTCATAGTACAGTATATCTTAAATAAACAATCTTTTTACCATGTGTTGATGATTAATGAATGGCTGTTTCTGGCAAACCACTCAACTGTAGCTCCAGGCATGGGACATCATAAGTTTCCAAAAAAATTGTAACAGCTCTCCTTATACATGCTTCAGACAGCCGCTATACATCGCAGTTTCCATGAAAAACAGGAATTTGGACTTGGATGAGTTGATTTTTTTATAGGTCAGAGCTTATAGCTCATATAAATTGTGCACACATTCCTCAATGGCACAGGCCTTCCTAATATAAAAACAGATGCAGCCTTGTGTTCATGTGGTTCATAGAGTGTGTCAGTGTTGGACTTTTTATAAAAAAAAAATATCCTGCAGTGGTTGAAAACAAGCCCTTCTTGCTTCACTAATTCTGTCCCTTTTCCACTCCTGCCCACTTCCCCTTTCCTGCTGTAGTGGTGCAAGCATCACAGCTGGGCACATCTGCCTCTTGTAACCATCTCCAGCATTTCCACCTTGGGAAACAAACACAAAAAATACAGTAGCACCATTACTGCCAGATAACAGAGCACTTTAATTTGGTTTTTTTTCTAGTATTGTCTGGATGTTGCATATTATATTTTTCCAGAGCTTAGGAGTTGGCAAGCAGGGAGAAAGACTGCCCTGCTGCGGATGTGACACACCAGATCAGGTTGAATCTCCTGGAGAGGATGGGAGATGCAGAGTTGGCTCTTCCCCAGGAGCACTGGAGTTTCTCAGCACAGGGGGGTTTCTGGAGAGCAGAGCTGGCAGCGGGGGAGGCTGGGCAGGATGGTGCTCTGCTCAGCGGGACCAGGCTGGCAGCCAGGTCACACAAGGCATGGAAAGAAAGAGACATTCACAAGACTGAAAGTGGTGGGCTCAGTTTCTTCAACTTGAGAAGGTAACGAAAATTGCTGGATTGGCACTGCTGAAGAAGGGAGAGTTGCTCTTCTTTTTAAAGTGTCACTCAGGAGGCCTGATTTTCTCAAATTTTGATCTAGTTTATTCATTTTGCGGTCTAATGCTGCAAAAGGGCAGTGGCCACAAAATGTTAAGGGAGATCTGAGGGGTCATGGGTGGGTTTGGGCATCACAGACAACTCTTCTGGTTCAGCTGTCACAGAAGCCACAAAATACAGCCTTGGGGAGGGTCCAGGGCCAGTGCCAGTTGCACTGCCCATTGTGTATCAATTCCATTTCTGAAAAAAATACACGTTAAAAAAGATGGGTGACAGAAGATAAGGTGGGTGACAAAAGTAGAGAGGCTGGCCAAAAAGCAAGCAGAAGGTGAATGAGGACAGGGTAAAAATATTCGGAGGTGCCACGACACTGGTTCAAATAGAAAAACAGAGAGAGGGACCTGCACAGTTACTATGGTCTTCCTATGGAGCTATGAAAAAACACCCTGGAGATGCTGTAATACCTTTGGATGTAGCTGGTTTATTAATTTTGTTTGGTTTTATATTTTCTTCAAAAGAGAATGTTATTATTCCAGTGGCAACACCGACTCAGATCTGTGTTCAAGCNCTTGGGGAGGGTCCAGGGCCAGTGCCAGTTGCACTGCCCATTGTGTATCAATTCCATTTCTGAAAAAAATACACGTTAAAAAAGATGGGTGACAGAAGATAAGGTGGGTGACAAAAGTAGAGAGGCTGGCCAAAAAGCAAGCAGAAGGTGAATGAGGACAGGGTAAAAATATTCGGAGGTGCCACGACACTGGTTCAAATAGAAAAACAGAGAGAGGGACCTGCACAGTTACTATGGTCTTCCTATGGAGCTATGAAAAAACACCCTGGAGATGCTGTAATACCTTTGGATGTAGCTGTTTTATTAATTTTGTTTGGTTTTATGTTTTCTTCAAAAGAGAATGTTGTTATTCCAGTGGCAACACCTACTCAGATCTGTGTTCAAGTAGATGCTGACACACTAGAGCAAATACAGATGAAGCCCACCAAGATCACTAAAGTGCTGGAGCATGTGATGTGGGAAGAACCTCCAGAGAATTGCTTTGGTTAAATCCAAGGAGAAGGTTTGATTGCTGTCTCTAACTCTCATCAGAGCATACAGAAGAGAAGACAGAGCCAGACCATTGTCAAAGGTGCAGACAGGACAAGTGGCATATGTAAAATCCTGATATATTCTGATTACAAGAAAACTTTAATTTTTTTACCAGGAAGCTGGTGAAACTCTTGAAGAGGATCCCAGGGACTGTGCAACCTTCTTTCCTAAAGATATTCAGAACTCATCTGGCAAAGCCATGACTCACCTGGTCTAGCTGGATACATTTAATGCAACATCAGGTTGAAACATTCTCCAGAGGCCTGTTCCAACCTAATTCATTCTGTGACTCTATGACCTAACCAATTATCTTCTGGTTTACTTTCCACAACATCCTTATTATATATTGATAGCTTTACTTAAAACAAGGAACTTTTCCTCATCAAACTGCTTTTAGCATTCTTTGTAAAAATAGCCTCAGAAAAGTTTTATTTTGTCATTATTATTTTTAAACTCTTGTTGCAGACAAGCTGTCTTGAAATACACAGCTGAACTAGAGAAACAGGAACATAATGATGCTGACCCTCCTTCCTGGCTTGGATATGCCTGGGATGGTAACATAATCACCTTCAGCAAAAAAACCCCAAACAAACAGATCACAGCCTGAAAAAACAAATTCTTCAAAATGAAAAATGAAGAAATTGTGCAACATCTCTACAGTTCAAGGGTTTTTCTCTACACATGAAAAGACCACTGTGTTATTTTTTCTTAAAACTAATCACACTTTAATAAAAGGCCATTTGTTGCATTAATAAGGAAGCATAGCAAATCTTTCTCACAGGAGTATGAATGCCTTCAAGCAAGACAGCTGCACTCAGACAACACTGCTAACCCACAGATGTTGATTCAAGCTGTCTTCATCTTTCAATAATGTAAGTTTTTGTAGTCCCGTGCAGAGTAAGCGATGAATAAATTTGCATGTGTTTGAGGTTCCTGTTTGCCATGAAGGTCCTCTCCAGGACATAAACACTCTGACTCCCCAGAGAACTTCACACTTGATGTGGCTGGTACTCATCAAGTACAGCCTTCTTGAGGAATTGAGAGCAGTGAGTAGGTAGTGACTACAAATTCTTTACTACACAACTACACCCATACATTTAAGCGCAGTCCTCCACTTCTCAACAGTCACTTGTGCACCCAGAGCCCTCATTCTCATAAAAGCCTCTTGGGCTGAGTCCAACTCTCTAAACAAGCTGAAGTTCATGTCTGCAGGTCTGAACTGTGGGCTGGCTGGCAGCTGTGAGAGCAGGAGAACCAAATTAAAGGGAGCACAGATGAAAAAAAGTGTTAAAGTATAAATTCGCTCCAGTTACAAGAATGTCTTCTCACCAAATGGACAAAAAAGATATACAAGCACACAAGGGATTCACCATTCAAATTCTAATTGCTGACAACCTACTCCCTTGTCTAGAGAAAAATAACTTCATCTCATTATAGCAGAATGAGACATTATTCAATGTCACTGGGGAAACTCCCAAGGATTTGTCCTCCTTCAAGTCATTCTTGACTTTTATATTAACATGTTGAGCTGGTCTCAACATGTATTAGCTTGAAATGAATATAATCAATAAAAAATAAGTAGCTTTAGTGGTAGCACAATTTTTTAAGCTGATTCAAACTTCTTTAAGCAAGTAACTAACAATCCTGATATTTAATTCTCGCTAGATTTGGGAAATTAATGAATTCAAAGCCTGAGTTTGCTTGCTTTTGACTATGGAACAAATAACATGTTTTCTTACTATGTTCTCCCTTAAACTGCTGATGCAGCAGTCCCAAAAAACATAACCTTAATTTCAGAGGCTGACAGGCTTTGTATTTCAGGTGAATAATGGGACCATTAAATGGATTTGATCTTGTGAAGTACCTACTAGACTATTTTTATGTTTCCATGTGGTGTTAATTTTGAGGCGCTTTTTTCACTTTGGCTGCAGCAGGGCATAGAAAACATTAGCTTCATATATTTTTCTGGATATTCAAAATCATTATAGTTAAGTAATTTTGTAACTTTAAAATGTATAAGAATAACTCTAATAATATTGTAATGCCTTTAGTAATACTAATAGAAATGTTTTATATATTAGTGTTTATATTAAAATACGTATAATTTGTCATATGCATCAGTGCCCACTTCATCCCAACAAACAGTACATACAACAGTAAACAGAAAGTGGAGTTTTTAACCACCCTGAATTACAGTAGATATGCTGCCCTTGACTCTTGAAATCCATTAGCCAGGGGCAATTATACCTCCTGGGGAATCCTATGGCAAAGGAGAAGTTAATTTCATAATGTAACACTATGACCTAAAGTACATACATGTATATACAAAACTTAAAGTCTGAGCTGACAGTCTCAATGCTCTGCTGCTCCTCGCCATCCCCTCAGCTGGCAGGGACTCTTACATGTCAGCTTAAAACACAAATTTCACTACTGCTTTTATAAGGTGCCATAGAGAGGTATGGAAAGGCTTTTGAAAGCTCCATTTACTTTACTCTGTGCTTGTATTACAGTAACACAGAATCCTCCACAAAGCTCGGGCTGTCCTTGTGCAGGGCCTACCTGCCCCCCTCACCTCCCTCCTGTGCCTCCCTCCCCAGGAGCTGCCTGGCAGCTTTGCAGGACAGGGCTCCAAGAGCTTCTAAGCCACTGCACAAGTAGCAAACAAAGAGATTGCAGTTCTCACTCACTGGGGCAACACTTCCTTTCTATGGCAGCTTTTCCTGCAGGGGAATGTCCATGTGGACTCTTCCCTGAAGTCCAGCTGGAGGAGAGTTCCTCCTTGAAATCAGCCAGATCCATTGCACTTCTGCTTATTTTAAAAGCCTTCCTTTGCAGATGAGCACTGGCAGACAGAGCTGGAGTTCTTATTTCTGTCCACAAACCAGATGTTCAGGATGATATGGAGCAAGTCCTGCCATTTCACAGAAGTATTTTTACACAAAGCATGAGTACCCATCACCCAGGCAGAAACTGCTCAGGATTCAAACACCAAATGTGAAGACCACATAAGAACTACATTGAAAGTGATTTTTTCCTATCCATGATACAATTTGGTTGAAGAAAATTCTCTACATTTTACATAAACCAGCAGATTTTCCACAGTATTGAGACATTTAATTTAAAAGTATAACAGAGATTGCAAAGCATGCCATCTTGGAAGTGTTGAAAATGTTTGATTTGTGGGTTTGGTTTGTTTTTTTTTTTATTTTTAAATGACAAGTCCAAACTTTTGTTTGAAAGCTACCAGCTTTTAAACTGATAGGGTAAGTAGATCAAGTTATATAAATTCTGAATATGTAAGATCATCTCATTCCTAAAAGGCACTAAAAGTAAACCAGACTGTTTAGCACCAGCACTGTCACAAGCAAATCTTGGGTTAAAATGCTCTCATTTTAATAGTTTCTCTTTTATATTAAGAATATCCATCCAAAAAGTTTCATAATTTTACAGAAATGTTCCTTTGTAGTTTCTTGATTTAATCTCTTTGGCTTATTTCACCTTTAAGAACTCTTCAGCTTGACAGACTGGATCCAGCTTTGGCTTTTAAGACACACTTTGCCATTTTGTGTGTCAGCCTTAATCCATTTGTCTGTTTCATCCCTTTGATTCATGTGACCTGGAAAAGAGAGTTGTCTCAGTTTAATTTGACACACAGTAAACATATCGTTTTCACACTGTCATTTTTTTCCAAGCTCCCTGGGAGCACTTACAGCACTTTTATTTGGTAGAATTTGTGTACTTTTAGCGGAGAGTTCTGTTATTTTCTTCTTGATACAGCTTTTTGGATTAATCTAATTTCCCATAATACATCTTTACAATAGAGTAGTGGTTTTTATTATATAATACTGCATTTTTTATTCTAAGCTAAGAAATGTGTCATGGTGGATTGATCCTGGTTGGATTTGGGGTACTCACCAAAGCCACTCTACCACTCTGCTCCTCAAATGAACAGGCCAGAGAAAATATAACAAGATACTCATGGGTCAAGATTAGGACAGGGAGAGTTCAGTCACCAGTTACTGTTACAGGAAAAACAGACTTGACTTGGAGAAAAAATTAATTTCATTCATTCCAAATCAAATCAGAGAAAGGTAATAAGAAATGAAGCCAAATCTTAAAAACATATCCCACTCACACCTCCCTTCATTCCAGGCTTAATTTCACTACTGATTTCTCTACTTCCTCTCCACCAGAGGCACAGAGAATGGGGGTTTTGATCAGTTCACACATTATCTCTGCCACTCCTTCCTCTGCAGGAGGAGAATGCCTCATGCTCTTCCCCTGCCCTGACATGGAGTCCTCCTCAAGCTGCAGGTGGATCTCTGCACCCCTGCAGACCTCCAGGGAATCTCAGAATCTATACTCTGGCATCTGGAGCACCTTCTACACTGGCCTGTATATTGGCAGGGCTATTTCTCTCACATATTTTCACTGCTCTCTCCAGCTGCTGGTGTGCAGTAAGGTTTTTCCCTTTTGTTATTCACCATCACTGATGGGTTCAGCCCTGGCCAGTGGTGGGTCAGGCTGGTGCTGGCTCTGTAGGACACACGGGAAGCTTTTGGCAGCTTTTCACAGAAGCCAACCCTAGAGCCCTCTCACTACCAAAACCTTGCCACACAATACAGTACATGTACTGGTTTTCTCTGGATTAAGGTAATTTTTTTTTTTATAGTAGCTAGTATGGACCATGTTTTAGATTTCTGCTGAAAACAGCATTGACAATATATAAAATTTGTTATTTGAGTGGCCCATTCACAGCATCAAGGCCTTTTCTGCTTACAATACTTCCCTGCCAGGAAGGAGGCTGGGGGCACACAATAAGCTGTGAGGGGACAGAGCCAGGACAGCTGACCCCAAATGACCAAAGGGATGTTCTGAACTGCATGGTGTCATGTTCTGTATTAGACCTGGCAGAAAGAGGAGCAAGGGACATTCAGAGTGATGGCATCTGTCTGACCCAGTACCTGTTCAATGAGATATAGTCCTGCTTTCCTGAGGATGCCTGAACATCTGCCTGTCCTGGGAAGTAATGAAAGGATCCTTTATTTTGCTTGTGTGCACAGGTTTTGCTTTATCGATGATACTGTCTTAATCTCAAAGTCTCTTTATCCCAACCCATGAATTTTCTCACTTTTACTTTTCTGCTTTTCTCCCCCATTCCATTGGTTGGCAGTGAGTGGCTGCCTGGTGCTCAATAGCCAGTTCTGGTTAAACCATGACTCTACATGAGATACTAATCTGGCTACATATTTCAAAGATTTTAATGGTTATTGTAAGCACTGAAAAGAGACATGGTAAGACCTGACTGTCCAGATGATTGGACATTTTGCTACTATTACTGTTCCCTTATGATAATGGCCTAAAAAAACCCCCCCAGAACCCTGAGGTATCTGTCTTCTTCCATGCTTCACATAAACTTTATATTCACGGTAATGCTCTGAAAAGCTCACTGTATAACAAAGAAGAGACTTTAACTCAGTCTCACTTTATAATTAAGAAACTGAGGCCAAGAGAGAATAAGTGACCTTCCAAATTTATACAAAAGATTTGTGTCCATATTGGGAATTAAACTGGGATCTTTAAAGTCCCAAATTAGTGCCTTTATCACAAGATCAACCTTCACTTTGGTTTATTTTTACAAAATATCATTTATTATTACTTTAGTGTTCATTTAACTGTGTGAATTCTAAGTTTAGAACTAATCTGAGCCTGGAATAGCAAGAGGATGGCAGGGAAGCAGATTCTGAACCAACTTTGCAAACATGCTCTGCTCTGACCTGTAACACAGCTGAAATTAAATTTTGGCCACAGCAAACACAGTGGCAAAACTCCAGCTGACATCACTGCATTGGTTTCCACAACTCAGGCCTATGTGCCAGAACTTTTCAATAGTGTTTCAGTGCTTTAGCAGTTCTAAGTGGGATTCATTTAAGTTTATGGGCCAAATCCACAGCAATTCACAATAGGCTGAGGTATGGTTTGGAAGTACTGAGTTGTCAGAGGAGTCCAACAATGTCAGAATCACTTCAGTGTCCCTTGTTATCAGAAAACAACATGCCTTCAGGTGTCTTCATGGGGATATCCTAGAACAATTTCTGCTCTCCTCATTGCTCCAGACAGCAGCAGTCTCAATCACACTCAGTGTCAGTATCATTCCTACAGTAAAGCAGAATTCACAGACCTTCTCACCATCTAACTGCAGACTTAAAGCTGTGATGAATCACCAAGTTGGACAAATGTGTTGTATATGGAATCCATTAAAATTTTCAAGTTCAATTCCTCAAAGCTTTGCTCAATCACTGATTTTCAATAGTATTGTATCAGAGATTATAGAACAAAAATTAAAACAATCTGTCTTTTAAGCATAGATAGCACTTAAAACACTTCATCAATCTGGTTTTTAAACAGGAAACAGCCTCCAGGTGACCAGAAATTGAACCAACAAAGAAGTATAAAGGAAAATTTCAGCTGATCCTTTAACAGAGCTGTAGAACACTAAAAATACAGCTTTTTCTCCTAGGGAGAGAGGACACAATAAATGCAGGGCAGAGATATATTTCCAGAATGTGCATATTGGAGTGTTTGATTCCAGTTCCTCTCTCTCATGTTTTTGTGACTGTGGCTTGTACTCGTGCACAAGAAACAAACACTGAAGTACAGAATCAGTGGTATAAATGGTTTCATGCATTGCTTACATCTTGGCAAAAAAATTAAAGAAGAGTTTAAGGGAACACAGGAACAAATTTAGAAGAGCCATTTTAAAGCTGAGTTGTTGTCTGATCTCTGTTTCTCATTCTGTTTTTGATCTGTGAATGTAGAAAAAAGTTTTGTTCCTTTCACTTCTGGAAATTTGCCTGTGAGGCAAATATTAAGGTTATTAAGCCCATCACAAGTAGGAGGTTTAAAGTTATTTCCAATATTTAAACAGCTTTTT
>VZUA01009849.1:1747-14505 GCA_013401035.1 Horornis vulcanius | reverse complement strand
GCCGGGATGTCGGGATGCCGGGATATCAGGATTCCGGGATGTCGGGATGTCGGGATGCCGAGATGTCGGTATGCCGGGATGTCGGCATGTCGGGATGTCGGGATGCCGGGATGTCGGAATGTCGGTGGGGCTTTGGCCCGAATCCCCGCACCGATGACTCAAAGTTCCTTTGCAGACCAGAAGGAGCCTGGGTGCCGGAGTTGCGGTGGCGCGGCGCAGCGGCGTGCCCGTGCTCTGTGCTCCCGGGGCGGCCGGGGCCGGATGAGCTCCCGGGTCCGTGGCTCCGGCTGAAGCTGAGGGCAGCGGGACACCTGCGGGCACCTCACGGGCAGGGGCTGGCGGGGGCTGCGGGAAACGCTGGGGTGCAGCTGAGAGCGGAGCCTGGCGCGGGGGTTGGTTTTTGGAGCAGCCCTGGGGGAGATGCTTCGCTCAGTTGCCTGATCTTGCTGTTCCCACGGAGGAGATTCTACCGTGAAAATACCCAAAATGTAGAAATTCAGCCTGCTCTCATGTTCTCAGTGTTGTGCATAGATGCAGCCCGAAGTTTTTAGTCAGAGTTCAGGTTATGACAACCTTAAACTTGATAATTAACATACAGAGATAAGACTGGAGTTTGTGGTGATTATCTGTTCAATCTGATGTAATCATGGTTTTCTGTTGGTGTCTTGGCATGTATTTTGCAGGGGTGGAAAATAAGTTTTGTGGTACACACATACTCAGTTTGAGAATACTGGTATGACATTGTGAAAAATGAAGAGATATGTTCTGAGTGTCAGTGAGACACCTTTAGGAAATTGACATTCTACACATCCAGATACCCTGTGATTTACTTCACGGCTGCCAGGCCATTCAACGACTGAATCTGAATATAATAATGTCAGATAATTCCTAATTAGCTTCCTCAGCTGGAAGCTTTGCTCCTTTGAGCATGTTACTTTTTGCAGGCTTGTTTGAAGTGGGTAGAAAACCCCCATAAGGATTAAAAATACAACACACACCTGGGAGACAAATAACCATACAATCATTTGGAACAAACTTTAAACCCAGCAGACGTCAGCGTGTAGCCTGGAGCAAGGCTAAGGAGGTCTAAAGACACTAATTATTGTAGTCATACAATTGAAATAATGGGGACTTGACAATGGGACTGATAAATAGCTAGAAAATTAATGAGCAGAATGCCTGTCTTCCATCAAGGACTGCCAAATGTCTGTACAAGACACCACAGACAACACTGACATTATGTGCAGACCAAAATACTATTTAAAGATTTGTGGCATGAACTGAACACATGGTGCTGCTAATGACTGGAGCTTGTGTGCCCACTGTGTATGGATAAAGTAATTAATCACTTTAAAATTACACAATGGCAGTTTATAATTATTTAAAAAGTACATTATATACTGTACGAGGGAAGGAAGACCTAACTTGTATCCTTTAGTTTAAGGATGCCAGAGTATAGGAATGCTTTTGATCACTTACAGATTTTTTTCCACTGTACAGTTTAGTAGTTGTTCATACAAGTAATCCAGTTTTGAGTTGCCTCTTGTTTCAGCAATTAAGGGTGAAAGAAACAGTTTTATGGGAGAGAGAGTATTATAGAAAGTGTTAGGAGCAGTGTCAGGGTCCTTGGATAACCTGCAAGCCCAGCAGTTACCAGTAGTCACAAACTAGTGTGCTTATAGTGGCTAGTGGCAGATGCAGAAGAAGCAACTTACATGAACAATTACCATAAATTTGCATCCAGAACACTGACATAACTTCCGGAAGAAAGGCTTTGTATACTCATTGACATCCTTGGAGGTATTGTAAAAGTTTTAGCAGGGAAAGTAAGCAAGTCAGTGCTGTCATTATTAAGTCCACTGGCACGAAACCAAAGTGAATTTCAGCTTTGCATCTGACTCTTCCTCGCTGGCATAGCATTGGAACTGTCATCAGGACACAAAGCTGTGTATTGCATGGTCCATCAGCAGCCAGATGCTTCAGAAGATTCAAAGACCTCCTGTATTTGGCAGGTGCTGTGTAATCTTCCTTCAGTCCTTCTTCTAAACCCTAATGGTAGGAAGTGATTGAGGCCTGAGAGACCTGAGAATTACCTGCTATGGCTGTGTGATCATCCCTTTTATCCAAACATATTTTGACATAACTTTCGTGAACCTATGTTGTGTTTGTGGGCTGTGATGCCACCTTCCCCACTCTGCAGAGCTACAGACCCTGAAATGCATCTGGCTTTATTTTTAAGAGGTATCAGTGCTACAAAAATGTATAGCCTTGTGTTTCCTTAGGGGAAGAGATGATCCCCTGCAGTAGGGCAGAGTGAACATCCCTCCTTATGTTGGCAAATCTTACTGGCTGTTCCCCCACAGGAGCTGAGATTGTATTTGATGAACCAAATCTTCAGTCAAACTGATCTGTGTCCTGTTGTCTAGCACTGACTGTGAGTGTACATTGGGAAGCTGGGTTTGGGAGTGTAGGCTTCCAGTGTCAGGCCTTGGTATTGCTGTTGAAATATAAATGGTAAAAATAAAACAGAAAAGGACAGAGATTTTTCCCAGATAAGTAAGGGCTTGGTATTGATTCTCCATTGACAGTTATGGACCTTGATGATTTCAAGAGGTCTTAGATCAATTCCTACATATATAGTTTGAAAGAGCCTTTTGAGTCATAATTTGCAGTCATATTCCCAGGCAAAGCAACTGTTTGAGCTCTTGATTTTATTTGACACACAACTGTAAATGGTTATCTGAAAGACCTGCTTCCAACCTCACAAAAACCTTACATGGCATATTCAAGAGTTCTCAATACTTTCCTAAATGCATTAAAGGGCAGATATTTCATTGGGGAACATTAGTGCCGTTAGCAGCAGTTTTACTTTTCCACTTTATGGGAATTAATAACCTTCAAATGTATAGGCTTCCAGAAATGTCAAAACATGAGCAAAGGGAAAAGGAGACTATATCTATTCCTTCACAGATTTGGGCTACTACAGGAAATGCAAGTTTGTCCCTTGAACCGAACAAGAAGGTGGATGTGTTTAGTGAAACACACACCATTCATGTGAAACATTTGTATATTTTGTGCTTTCACAGAACATTACCCATTTAATTGCTGTGCAGGGTTTATTAGGACATAAGGCAGTAACTTGCACAGAACCTTTTTTGTTGGTGGGTTTGTTTTGTTAGGCATTCTCTTATTAAATAACCAAATCTGCTAAAGCACAAGCCAGAAATTCTTGATAATTTTTCAATTAAATTTTTATATGTACAATCTGAAAGCAATAGTGCAATGGTTTTGTCTTGCTGGCACTGTCACTGTCACTGCCACTGCTTGCTATCTAACAAAATATCTTCTATTAAAAATCTCAAGGTGCTGCAAGAACAATAAATTAGAAAAACAATGCAAATGTTAGACAACCCATGCCCCCTCCCTCTGTTTGTGGATGTATGTTTCCTGCTGTGTGTTCTTAGGAAAATCAATCTCTACACTAAAGAGCAACAACAAAAAAATCACTTGGTAAGTGTCTTAGCAAAGAATATGGACTCTGCAATTTTAAAACATTTGAAAGAAAATAACCTGCCAGCTGAATTATACAAAATTCTTGTTTAGGAAAGAAAATCCAGTCTATAAAATAGAATAACTTCTCATGCAAGAAATATGGTATTTCCAGGACATATTATACTCAAAAAAACTGGAGAAACATGAAACTGTAACAAGCTCTTGACCTTCCCTGGCCCTTTATGCATTTTCATGAAATGATGTAATTCATTACTTCCACTGCTATCTGCAGAGCAGTGGACCAGTTAACTTTGTATTCATTTATTCAGTCCTGAGTAATCTGTGTTTAATAGAGTGCTGGAGCATGTCAGAATGAACAATTAAACCTGGTTGTTAGAGAAGACTGTTGCTGTTATTGCCACCATTAGTTGTATGTGTTTTGTTTTTTTTAATAAAGAAGGCATGATGCACGTTCAGTATATAATCCTATATTAGAATCTTGCACTTTTTTACTTAGAATGACAATATCTTTTGAACATTTGAGATTGTTGCAATTTGAGTCAAGCTCTCAATAATAGAGGCTGTACTTTTTGTCAAACCTGTTCTGCAAGGATAAGCAGACTGTGGAAAGGAGCTCTTCAGCTCTTCTTCTCCAAGCTCTTGGAGAGGATCGTTATGGAGAGATCAGCTATCTCATCAGCAAGATGCAAGGTTTTGGAAGAAAATAAATTGGAAGTGCAGAAATTGAGTGGATTTGATTACTCCTCAAAGGGGAAAAAATGGCAGTCTGCTTTAGGGATAATATATTTGATAAACCACTCTGCCTGGCAGTCAAAGAGAAAAAATATGCAAAAACAGAAATCATACAGGGCACGCAATCATGATGCTCAACATGTGCCAAGGCAATGAAGTGGATCCGTCAAGACCTTCCATTGCACCTCACAGCTGGGCAAGGGAACAGCAATAGAAAGATGTGCAAGTGTTCAGGGGCAGCTTCCCACAAAGGCACTCTCAGTTTCGTTTGTCTCTCTAGTAAATGAAGCACTGATTTTTGGTAAACCTGGTGTGCCTCATCTTTCCTTTTTCTTAGTATAAGCTGGATAGAGTGTCCTGTCTCATGAATGAAGGTGACTATGTAGAGAAAAACCAGATCCTTCTTTATCCAGTATCTCCAGTAATCACCAACCACGTGCTGTGTTTCTACACCCTGCAGAATTGTCAAGATTATCAAGAACTAGTGATGTTTCACTGCAAAGAAGGTTAGAGAAGTGGGAGGCAAGTAAAAAAACAGTAAGAACAAAACGTCTGAATCTTGAAGGCACCAAAAGCACATCTATTTGCCAGTAGCTTCCTTTGCTGCGGTGTTCAGAAGTAAAGGGAAGATATTTTGTGTCAAGAAGCAGTTGGCTGGAGAAAGTGCCAAGAGAGCCCTGTGATCCTATGTCATCAGCTGTGCCTATGTTTGTTTGCCTGTATTTGCAATGCAACCTTATGAATTAGCAGGAATGGTGTTTAGTGTTTATGTGTTTATGCATGTAGCCAGCTATTAAATTTTTAAGATTGTAGAATAAAATTCATTTTGCAATAATGAAGATTTTATCTCGTGACAAGGAACACCAACTCAATGATTCTATTCAAAGAGATGGCATAGAATGTAAACCCAGAAGTGACAGAACAGATAAACATGAGAAGGCCAAACCTGTGAACACTATGATATAAAAAATTATGAGAAGGGAAGTTTAAAAGTGCAAAGTTTAACACCTCATGCATGAAAAACCATCACTCTCATTCTTTTCCACTTGCTTCAGAAGAGCTACATCAAACAGTGCTGGAGAAGTTACAAGGTACACCCTATATGCTTGTGCAACTGGGATCAAATCTTGTAGAGAATAAAAAAATGGTGAGCTGGATGAGGTAACAGCCCTTCTGCAATGATTCCACCAGCCATTTCTCACTATTTACTTTTTTGGTTCTTGTGATGTCTTTCACTTAGCAGAATTCTTGAGGACACAATATTTTCTCTCAGTGCAAAATACTACCTGTTGAATGATGGTAGTGTGCCAGTTAGTACAGATTATGTTTTACAGCTGACCAAATTACAAATGTTTCTTTCCTGAGCTAAAGATGATTTCCCTCCATCCCAAAATACACACTTGAGTCCCTGGCAACCTATAGGGATGTTTAGAGTTGTAAGCAGATTGCTCTCAAGGTAAACAGCAACTCATTGCCCCTTTTATTGTCCAGCAAAGACAAATTTACAATCAGCAGGCCAGATACTGCCAGCTAGAAGCATGAGAGCTGTATAGAATGCTCATAGGATGTGTCTAGCATATTAGCACAGTTGTTTAGAACAGGTGTTTCATTAATTGTGGTATATCCAGAACAGAACACTGTTTTCAAAATGACCCTTAAATGACCACCTCACACCAGTGAAATGAGAAGATGTAGTGCAGTGATCTGTGAAATGAAGCAAGGAGGAAAGATGACAGGGGCCCAAGCTCTATTCACCTATATTCGTTGCCAGTCTTGTCAGAGCAGCCTTTTTTATTATCTTTGATCTGTCCTCATTTTTTTTTAATTCATATTTTGCCAAATGAGTTGTCTTTAAGCAAGCTTGTAAAATAATTTGGACCAAACTCTAGGAATCCAAAAGCTAGAAGTTCTGTGGGTTGGAGATAAGAAGCACTTTGCTAATTTTTTTTTTTTTTTTTTTTTTCAAAATGTAAGCAATGCTACATTTGAAGCAAATATTTCCCTACACACACCTGTCACACCTAGAACCACTTAGATTCTTGGTAAAAAGGACTTTAAACTGCCACCTTACATAGATCATAAGACTTCAGAAACATGGTGTAGCAGGGAGGATGCTGAGACAGGTACTGGCAGGGTCTGCAGGTGATGTCATACATTGACTGTAACACTGAGTTACATTTAAGGAAGAATTAAACCAGAAGGGGCTGTTGATGTACTCAATGCCCTTTGCAACACAAGGCTGCTGGGGCAGGGGCTGCTGGCTGATTTGCTCTGCCTGGAGCAAGTGCTTCACCAGCTGCCCCAGGATGCCCAAAAGCTCGGGCCAGGGAGGGCTGCGGGAGCTTTGCAGGCAGCAACAGGAGAGCCTCTGGGAAAGGTAGGCTGCTGAGCATTAAAAAGGCACCAAAAATCACAGGGTAATTGAAGTTTAAATCACGAGTTAACTGATTTCAGCATACAGACTGCCTGAGAAAACTGAGTTCACAAAGGAAGAAAGTCTTTTCCTTTTTGTCTTTTTCCCCACAGAATACTTTAATGTGTTTCTTTATGAATTCTGTCTTCAGACAAATTTTTCTTTTAAAGATAAATAAAATGGAGGGGGAAAAAAGGCTGGAATTGAATATTTATTCAGTCCCCAATTTCTCCCCATTTGTTTACTTTTTTGGCTGACAAACAAAAAAATCCATTCTTCACGCAACTCTAGTACAATATTAATCATCATGAGTACAAACAGCAGAGTCTAAGCCCATGTCTATTCATACTGTGTTATGCTGCTTCATGCATCTGCATACTGAATAGTCCCCACTCTGGAAGTAAGGAAAATAAGGCTGTGTGTAATTGAACGTGAGAATGATGCTGGCAGTTTCAGGTCAGTCTGCTGCTCTTGGGATCTCAGACATTAACATTGTTATTTTGGCCTAAAGAGATAATAACTGAAATTCTCTTTTAAATTCATAAACCATACTCCTCTTTCTTTTTTTTTTTTCCTTTTTTTTTCTCTCAGGCTTTCAAACAGAACTTCCTGTGGCTGAGGGCTCACTGCAAGGTAAAGGAAAAGGTACGGGTTGTAACAAGCCAACACACTTTGATGGGCAGGCACAGAGAGGTTTTACAGTTAAGAGGGTTCCTGGAAGTGTGCAAAGCAAGGAGAAAGGTATAGTGCCACCTCCCAGATAGGTTTCATCAGAATATTAGGAAGGCTTTTCTTCACAATGCTGAACAAGTCCATTTTCAGGGGAAAAAAAAAAAAAAAGGATTTAATTTTTGAACGGCAAGATATGATTCTCAAAAAACACAGGCCACTATATTTTTAAGTGCTTAATTTTAAGCTAACAAGATGAAAGCATTCAAGTTTCCTTCTGTCATGTTTACAAATGTTCAGATTTAGTAACATTAATTACTAATTGCCTGTAGTTTGTTGCTTATTTCCAGAAAGTCCAGGATAGAGAAAGTTGAGTGGAGAAAAATCTGTAGCCAAAGAAATGGCCCAACTCACCACTCCATTTCTGCTGGCCATCTCGGAATTTGGGATAACTTTCATTGCTGAAAGCAAAATCTAAGGGCCAAACTGTAAAGACTAAAATATTAGGTCCTGAATCTCTTTCACCTGTAGGAAACTTTTTTCCAAGGTGTGTCTTCAGCAATGCAAGAAGAGTGGAATCTTTCACACAGGTGTTTTCTTATATCCTCTGGTGTTCAGACCATTAAAATACAGAATAATAAGAGAAATAGAAGGCTTTCTTAAGGCATGTTTTATCCAGTGCTTTGGAATGATATGTTTGTGTTCATTGGCAGGGATAGATAAATTGATGAATAAATAGAAGTCTGTCAGAAACATGGATGAGATTCATTAAAAGAGAATAAGGATGACACAGAAAAAAAAAAAAGGCTATATAGAAAGTTGTCACCTGTTCTGTAGTAACTGCCAGTGTTTGCACTTCCAACAAGTAGCTAATCCAGAGAAAATTGGTCCACAATGAAAGGAGCTTAAGCTAAGTCTTGCCTAGATCATATGTGTGAATAAAACATGCTTGCAAATCATCAATGAAGTTCTGCATATTTCTGGGTTAATGCATACTTTTTGTCCACTGTAAATGGGCTTAGGTAAGTAGCAAGTTTATGACCAACTTTCTCAAGATAAATGCTTCAGAAATATTCACAAAAAGCCAAAAGCATGCAGATCAAGCGTTAAAGAGAAGACAAGTAATATGTATCATGATTGAAAGCCCACCTTTAAACTGCAGGGAAAATGAAGAAAAAAATAAACCAGGTATTTTGCTGCATGACAAAAAAAAATTAATTGAATTTACTGTAAAAGATGAAACACAGTTACTGTAGAAGCTGAAGCAAAACATTACTTAAGTACACTGGAATAGCAAACTTCTGAAAAATGAGTCTCTTTTAGAGACTGAAACAATAATGCCTCTATTTTAAAGGGCAAAATAAAGGTGTTAATTAGTTACTGTAACGCCTCAGAGCTGCATAAGTGTTGCTGTTTATAGTTATGGATATGTCTGATGTGTAGCTATTATGTGGTGACTAATGCTAAAAATAGCTTAATACTAAGAGCAGCGGCTGTTGCAAAAGTTTTCTGCTACCCAGATGTTAAACATTTCTGCTTATGCAAATTTTTTTCTCTTCTAACAATCCAGAAGATCTGAGGCTCTGCCTTGAGCAATGGAATATGCATAAGGTCCACCAGCTGACAAGGAGTCTCAAGAGGCATGTGCCTAACACCATGGTTTGTTGATACAGTAAATTCACTTTTCAATTTCCTAAAGTAACTGCAAAAGAGCAACAGTTATGTGAACTGATATCTGTCACAATGATCGTTCAAGTTTGTTTAAAAGTACTCATCTGGGGTGAACCTGTTGCATAACATTTCACACTCCATCATATTCTACCTGCCTGCATCATTCTGACTTTAATTGCTAGAGCAGGAGCATAATCCCAAAGGTAGGTACTCTGACTAAGGATCCAGTTTCCCATTACAGCAAATTCATAGTAAGTACCAAGAGGCTGTTAAAAGAATAGTTCTGCTCCTCCATCTCCTGTAAGCAGCTCACTCTCTCTGCTGGGTATGACATCAGTGTAGGATCACTATTTCCACCATGAAGAAGGGCAAAAAAGTGCATGCACAGGACAGGGGGGCTCAGCAGTAAAGCATATTCTGTCAAAAACCTGCAGCAGCATCAGTGAAACAGTGATGTGTCATCACATCCTAAATTCAGCAGAAGGGCAACAACACATGGATGTTTGAGTCACATTTAAAATATTGTGCTGGTGCACCCAGGACATTCAGAACATGCCAAACAGCAAAGGCACCTCAGTGAATCACAATTCCTCCAGTGCCCCCTTGCTTACTGCTAGCAAGGAGTCATTGTCAGTGCCTTGTGTAGCAAGTAATTACTGCCACAACTCTGCTTTCTTCATTTCACTGGATACAGTGACAATCCAGACAAACTTTTGCTGGGGAAAAAGTAAGAGAGCACCACTGTGCAAGTCAGAATCTGCTTAAGCACCCACCTAAGCTGCTTTGAAAGACTTTACTAAAAATGTAAACTTTTTACCTCCCTAGTCTATGTGTTAAAGCACAGCCCAGATGATTTTTCCATTCACAATTACAATAACTCCTCTTTAGCACCAAATTGCTCAAGCCTCTTAAAATCCTTCTCTTGAAGGAATTTATTAGTTTCTGAAGTCATGCCATTTATTTAAAAATATCATCACTGTCTCTTGAACAGAGCTGCCAAGAGACAGAAATAAATAAATAGACCAGACTTCCTCCAGGTTTTCCCACTCCTTTGTTTTTTCCTACCTCTCTTGATGTTTATAAAATATTATATAACTTTCTACCAGGAAAAACATAAAATATTTTTACAGTATAGTTGTTTTGTTGATTACAAAAACATTGTTGCAGTTGCAATAAAGCAATAAGCTTGTAAATCTTCTTTGTTATACTTGCTGTTCAATAATTTAGTGGAGTGATAGGTACCACTCCACAAAATACAGCATTTTTGTGGAAAGATGCAACTCATACTGTTTCCAAGCCTGTTTCTTATGGCCAGTCAGTCAGTTGTCACACTAAATCTTAAGTGCAGATGGATGAGGATTGTTTGGAATATAATATATGTCACAGAGGTGCTGAGTCACAGTCTTTTATTTTTCAACAAGGGCACTTGTTAGACAGTATCACATACAGTCCCTGCACTAGTGGTTGTTTTGGCCAGCATGCAAGCTCTGTGTTTCTTTACACACATTGTGAAGATCCAAGCATCCCACTTAGGGTTTACGAGCTGCCAACAGATCTTAGTGCTTGCTACTGTTGATATGACACCAGCAGTGTGCCTCTGTCCTTTGCACTGGACACTATTTATTGCTGCAAAAGTTGTTTCTGCAAGGAAGATTTCCATGCAGCAGATTTCAGTGAACCACTGACTTTATGTTTGGTATTTGTAGTGAGCGCATGGCTGCTTTAGACAGACTGTCTTTGACTTGTCATTGGAAAATGGACCATTCTACATTACAAAGAAGGGAAATAATACAAGATGATCTGTGATAAAGCAAGAAAGGAATCAAGGGTGTTTGTACTTCTGTGCAGGTATGCACACAAAGAATTAGACATTAGTACTGAGAACATGCTGCCCATGCAAATTGCCTGTTTGACTCCTGTCAAGGACTAAGGAGTTAAACTGGAGAGTCGAACATTTATCTCTTCAAGGTTCTGAATGAAAGGGCAGAATTTGACTTCAAGATGTAGAAATTTAGTTCATTTAATTCTTCCAAAGAAAGTAGAATTTGGCAGGGAAGAATGCTGTAGTGGACCCTGGCCTGAAACCCATGTCTGAAAGCTTGCACAGTGAGAAGAATATGGACTTGCCTTTGCTTTACTTGGCCACCTGGTCAAAAGTTGGTTCCAAAGGCTAAGTCAGAAGCCTGTGCAAAGCATATGACTGTTTCAAGCACAGATTTGAGGTAGAACTGACTACCCTGTTTATGGGGTCCTACAGGCTGCTTTGCAGACCCTGCAGTACATGTTTGCAGCTGGAGCATTTTCTTCATCATGCAATATTTCTCTGAGAGCAAATATTGAGCTTTTTCAAGTGTCAGTGTAGGTAGGAGGTATGTAAAACCTATATAAATCAGCAAGTTTGTGAAACTACTGAAACAAGCAGGAACTTTAGTTACCTATGTTGCAATGCCTAGGCATGTTATCTTCAGTTTCTCTTATTTTCTTGATTTCACAGAGATCTCCAGTATTTGTTTCTGGTTCTTGTACTGGTTCCGGTTCTAATACATCAATTTTATTTTTCATTTAGTATCACAGTGACTCTTAAAGCAAATACAAGCAATAAAGCTTAATTAAAAGAACAAAAATGCATCACTTAAAAAGAGGGATAGTGTACGCTAAGGTTTCAAGTGTTCTAAAGCAGGTACAATTTTAAAGTAATTACATTTTTAAAACCCTACAAGAAATCCTTTTTCCACTCCCCCAAATTAATATTCTGTAAAATTGCCTCCTTAGTGAAATTTCAGTCACCAAATGCATTGCTATTTAAGGGAACATGCTTTCAATCTGCGTCTGAGGAAGAGTGCGCTGGGAGGGTATCATTCAAATAAACAGGACGAGCCAAATACGGAGATTAGTAAAGTGGCATTGTTAAATGTCAAGATGATGCTGAATAGACAGAGGCACTTAATTGTCGTGTTTGTGCTCCATTGCATCATTGTCTCTTTGCGTTGTTTTTAATTTGTTTTCTACTGTAACTCATGAAACTTACATTACTGCCATTAAGGTGAATTTTTTGAAGCTGCATCTGCTCATTGGTTTGCCGATTCCCTCTCTTGAAATTAGATTGATGTAGTGTTATATATTCATTCCAATCTAATGACTTTTCCAGAGCCCTAGAGTAAAGAAAATGGGTTTCATTAATTTCCCTAATAGCATCACTGAAAGACATGTAATGTGTGAAGTTAAAACTTCTTTTGTTTTTAATCTCTTAATGATCTCTTTTCCCTTTGTTCAGACTGTCCTTAGTTTTACAGAAATAGAGAGGAATGAAAATGTCTCTTGGTGGATTTGTCAGGGAAGCGAGACTTCAACCATTTTGGTGGAAATGTTTCATGGCATTTTTATGTTCTCTACTGATGTTTATTCCGCTATTCAGTCCATTTATTGCTCCATAAATTGCAATGTGTATGGTTTCTTCTATTTTTTTNNNGCTGAAATCTGCCAGACACCAGTAATTCAGAATAAGCATTCTGTCTGAGGATCCTTGACCACTGTTATTTTAGTCCTAGTACCAAAAACCTAAACCATAGAAATAGTTTCAGTAAATCATTCTCGTTTTAGGGATTACAAGATCTTTATACTTTTTTTTATCTGACCTAACTTCACAGTTGGTGAACCCAATTATTTGATACAGAAATTTTTTATGAAATGTTCTCTTTCTGAAAAGGAATTCCATTATTACAGTTATGCTCTGACTTGGGCAGCATAAAAAGGGATAAAT
>VZUA01009847.1:10594-21189 GCA_013401035.1 Horornis vulcanius | reverse complement strand
AAGACTCCCAGCAAGAAGACCAAGAAAAACTACTATGTTTATACTTCACATATGTCCTAGATTTTAGGAATCACATATGAAAAAAATTACTGGAAATTTTATTCACCTTTTATGGCCTCAAATTTGTTATAATATCTGCAACACCCTCCACATAAATAACCTTTTTTTACTCCCCCTGAAAGCCTCAAATCATCATCTGAGATATGCTGCAAAAACATAATAGTAAAACATAATAGTAAAGCATGGAAATGTGGCCCTTGTGAGGTATGCAAATGTAAGAAAATATGCATTTGTTTTAACTGCACACTCCATGATGAATGATGAACAGTTGTAACAGAAAAGTAAGACCCTTGTGTCTCATTAGACCACATCAGAAACAACAAAATACAGGGTTCTTCATGGTGTAATAGGAGGTCATCCACAGACTACACCTGCTAGCTACTTGGAAGCATAAGCAGATGATCCCTCAAGACCTAATTCTGCAGTAAAACCTACCAAACAAACAAAAAAAAAAACAACCCAAAACCACAAAACCAAAAACAAAACAAAACAAAAAAAACCAACCAACCAACCAAACAAACAAACAAAACCACGAAAAAAACCCAAACAAAACAAAACAACAACAACAAAAAAAAATCACAAGAGATAACTGAATGCCCAAATATTTGTTCATGCACTGCTAAAGCAGGTGGGGCAGAATGTGAACTGGTCCCTTGATGGATATCAGCTGCAATTCATAGCATAATCTGGCCTGAAGATATAGGTTTTGACAAAGCTTAGATAACACATCCTTGGCCCTCCAGGCTGAAAGTGCTCTCTTTAGCATTTCTGTGTATTTCTGCTTCCCTGTGTTACAAAGCTGTCCACGGGATAAATGGTAGCTTTCAAGTATTTTGACTATTACAAACTTACATTTAGAAAAGCCTAGAAAATAAGCAAATGAGGTGGGTTTTCTTCCACATAACTGATGAAATACACCTACAAGAGGGGATGAGACAAGTGGTGGAGATGAAGAACAGAAGCTCTTAATCTCAGAAGTACTTGTAGTGTCAGCAGGGAAGCAGAAGAAAATCATACTTTTACTTTGGGTTCTAGTTTCTATTGTTTGTAACTTAGTGTAATAGATGAAAAAAAGAAGTTTACTAGTAACCAAAACCAGTGCAACTTTAAAACATAAGACCAATACTATTGTTTTGCTCTTAGTGACAATAACAACTTGGCAGGACTACCATTATCTGATGTTCATGGTATAAGAACTTCAAGGCAAGGTGGGGTTTGGGAGCAAGAATTGTATCTGTCACAAGGCTCACAGTTCAGAGAGAATGGATAACATAAAATGAAGACTATGCAGTAGATTTTGGTATCCTCTGATAATGTGACAGGTCTCAATAAAGAGAGTGACAATTTCACTGAAGTATGTGATGTGGAACTTGGGAGTTGTATTTTGAATCCAAGTCCTGGGCCATTAGTATATTTGGGATGTGCTTCATAGTACCTCTTATATTATCAAGTCTCTTGCTATAAGGAAAAAAGGATAATATTTCCTTAGTGAAAGGTAATACTGATTCTTTATGCAGTCCAAAATCTACTTTCAGTGAAGCTGTCAGAAGAAGCAGAGGCACATTACCTCTGTGGGGATAAATTTTCAAAGATGTGACTCTCAGCAAACATTTTGATTTAACATACAACTACCTTTTTATTTTTCCAGGTGTTTTGAGGAAATGGCAAAATCACAAGTCACAGTTTTGAGTTATGCTTCTTCAGAAAATAAAGAATTTGCCATTGACTCATAGAAAGTTTTCCAATACAGATGCTTTTCCTGGAGCTTTGACAGCAGAGCTGTGCCTCTGAATTGTAAATATATCTGCTGCTTTGGCCCCCAGAAATTTAGTTCAGAAATAGAAATAGTTTTGAATAAGATAGCATTGAATTGTAATACCCTGTGAATTACTGGAAAATATGCAGATACAATTGGAATCCATTCTTTCACATATGCTCAGAAACCACAGTAGCATAATTTTTTTTTTTCTTCAAATGCTTTTAAACTCACTCCAGCCATTGTTTAGTGATTTGTAGGCTCTGCAAAAAAGCAGATGGTATGCTTTGACCATTGCTTATTTTACCAGCCAATTTTATTTCACTGTTGATTGATATCCTTTCTCCTGCTTGTTGCATCTGCACATTTCCTGAAGTTATTCTGTAGTAATTTTCCAGGGCAGGGAAAATTTCTATGTTATGTGTGGATGGTGTCTAATACTGGGTGGCTGCACCACTAGTACAGGCAGAAGTTAGACACTAAAGAATCTTTTGGCACCATGTGCTGTTTTCAGTCACTTGAGCTGTAGCTTCAGGTTTTTTAACCACTGTAATCTTTTCCCAGTTAAGAGACCCAGTGGACAGATTGCATTTCATTTGGTGGATTTCAGGAGAGGGCGCCTAAGGAGCAGCAGAATAGACTGAAAGATGGTCCACAAAGCCTTCCTCAGGGAAAGAAAACGTGAAAGGACATGGGCAAAGCAAGGAAAACTGTTGGCTGTCCTCTCAAAGGTCCAAGAAGTAAGAAATGGTACTGAGGGGCCACATACATGTGCTTCAGTATTAATGATTGTCTGTAAGCCAACAGATAATAGATGTCCTCTAGTTTCACTGTTCTCTAGTTTCTCTATTGTTCTGGTGAAAATGCTGTGACGTGCTCTGAAAATAGATTCAAATGAACAGAAAAACTCATCCCAACTACCTATCCTGGTGCAATTCAAGCCTTTGACTGCAGAGACTGTTGTGACTTGAATTGGCCCAGTCACAGAAAATAAGGTTAGAGTACTAAGTAATACCATAGTTCAGCTTCCAAATTGTAGAAACAAGTACGTGATTTCTGGCTAAAACAGTTTTTCCTAAGCATTTTTTTTCCTGAGAAACCAAATAATGACTTTTAAAATGTCCCTGTTTTATCATTCCCGTTACTTTCCAATATCATTTAAGAATTGGTACACAAACACAGAATAGCTGCTTCCTTTTGGTTAGTCTTAATGTGGCTCATTAACTTATAAACAAACAAACAAATTAATCCTCCCAACAACAAGTCAGCTTCAATCAGCATTTGCACTATACTCTCCCACTGGACACTTTAATCTGTAGGTCCTCATTTTTTGCTATATGGTCTGTGTATCAGCTACATCACGCTATCATGATAATTGCTGTCATAGGGATCAGCTGTTCCATTTGTACATTCTAAATAAAGAAAAGGAACACTTCTGAGTTGTTATTTAAAATGTAGACTTTTTAGGAAATTGCTGAATGAAAAGATGAATCTGCAGATGGACTTGTCCTGTGTCTGCTGAGGTACTTACTGTGGCATTTCTACTCTATGAATGGACCATAAAATACTTCAGTTCCCTGGCACTGCAGCCTGGAGATGTCACACCCACATATCTGACCTGGCAGTGTGCTACATTGCCCCTTTATGAATAATGAGTCCAGGGAGAAATGTCCATCATGTTTTGCAGTGGCAGCCCAACAGTCTGGTGGGTGAGAAATTGTAGAAGCAGCTAAAGCAGCAACAGTTGCTCCATGAGGAATAAAGTAAAAAGCCACAGCTGCAAGCCAGAGAATATCACCACAGGTCTCCCAGCTAGTCAGAGCCAAGATTAGATGGTGCCACCTGACACAAGTGCACATGCACCCACAATGCTTCAAAGAAAAATGGAGGGGCAGGCCAGATGGCAAATCCAACCAAGAGAAACCACAGCAAAAGTGACCTGAGATGTCAGCAGCCAACACACAAGCTGCTTGTGAGCTGTCTCTCTTTCCACATTTTTTGAGGCACTTTATTTCTACTTTGTTGTTCAGAGCATAACAAAGCCTCATCTTCAGTTTCTCACAGACATGTCTGACAGCAACAAGATGAGTGACAAAGGACTTACTTATTGCTAAGCAACTCTGCTAAGTGAAAACTAGCAAAGACTATAATAGAACAAATTACTAATGAACCTTCAGGCAATAAAGACTGAAATTACCATGATCTAAACAGAAGGAATGCCAACTAGAGTAAAATCAGGAATACCAGCAATTAGTTGAAATTTGAACACATCCTTTGGAGGGATCTCAGACACCTTTCCAAGCCAAATAAGTCTGTGTTGTGAACTCACATACACAAAACTGAAGTCACAACAGTTACCCCAAGACCCTCTAAAGAAAATGGAGCATCTTCTGTAGGCTGGGGTTTGAGGGAAACAGCTTCATAGGAGTGAACCAGAACAGTCCTACCAGAAAGTACGCTGTAAGTTGAGAAGCAAAGCAGCATGGTAGGTGTGAGGTCAAATGGCTTCATCATGCTGAGCTGTTTAATGAGAGGAGGCTACTAACTTCCTTTATGATTGTTTTTGAAGAGACTAATGTCTCAAAAGAGGCATCCAAAAGAAGCATCCAAAGGTGTTTAAGCAAAGGAGGGATACATGCTGCTGAATGCTGTATACAGAGAAGTTCAGAAAATGAAGAATGATAAAGGCTTACCAGCCTGAAGACTAAGATGACACTGAGCAGAAAAATTCTGAATATCTAATTTTGGGTTTAGAGACTTCTAAAAAAGCTAAGCACATAAATCCTTTTTTAAGCATAGCCCTCCATGTGAAGAAAAGGCATCACTATAGGATATAATGAGATTTTTTTTTTTAAGGTTTTAGGGTTTACTTGGTACAAAATGGTACATGGTACAAAATTTGAGCTGGAGAAAACTCCACAAAGAAGAGCAGAATGCACTAGTGTAAAAATAAACGAGACCAAAATCTGCCCCAGAACCAGAAATACTTGTGGAGATTGAATGTTCTTTCACACTTTATGTAACACATTGGAGCAAAACATCCCATTGCTTCCAGGACTCTAAAATGAATGTATGAAAATAGAGTTACTTTTTTAAAAGATGAAGAGATTTTTTTATTCATTGGTAAATTTTTATCCTTCTGACAACTTGTATATGGAAGTGCCTTATTCAAAGTAGAACTGGGTCACCTTATCTTTTGTTTCAAAATAAATGTCCTTTAATTTTTTTCTGTGAAGGATATAGGGGTGGGATAAGAGGAAGATGAAAAATTAACACCAACTCTTTGAAATGGAAATTGCCTAATAAAAGATTATCAGTGATAACTGTTGATTTGTAGTGTGTGATGGTGCATCATAGAAATAGGTTTTGAAATGCTGATGCACACAAGCCTGTAAAATAGGTTTTTATTTCTATAGCATGTCCAACAGATTTTTGTCTTCCCTTCACTTTTCAAGTATGTCAGTGCATCAAAGATTGGAAATTTATTCAGCATGAAAAATTAATGACTTTGAAAAAATTTGTAGGTGATAGGCATGGCTTCTGCAGTAAACAGTAAAAAACCAAATGTTGTTCTCTGGACTTTGATTTGTAAACATTCTAAGCAGTAAAACAAGCTTTCTAAAGTTCCTCTAAATTTTTGGAGATTTCAGATTATGCTAGCACTGCAGGGTTTCAGATATAAATTAAAGTGGATTAAGTAGGAAAAGAGGGAAGAAATGGCTTGTAAGAAAATGTTTTCTTTTCAGACCAATGTCAGACCTTGCAATACCACCACTATTCATATAAAATGTTACCAGTGTGACCTGGTTTTGTTATTAAAGTGTCTTACAATGATAGCAAGAAATGAAATCCTAATAGTAAAGTCAGTATTGATTTCTAGTTTACTGAAAATTCTAGATGTTTGTCATTTTATTTATATGCATTTCTTAGTCACACAATGTTAGTTCTGTCTTTGGGATTATGTGCACTTTCAGTGTTCGCTTAGACAATTTTTATATGTTCTTCCAACTACCCCAGTGCAATTCTCTAATTGCGCTACAACAAAATCAGATCTGGGTGAGACTAAGCAGTAACATCACGACTTAGTGGAGGCTGGAGGGCAGGTGGGAGCAGTGGGGGTCCCTGGGGATCAGCCAGGACCATCCCACTGCCCCAGCCAGGGTGCTCAGGTGTCCTGCTGTATCACAAGCCTTCTGTGCAGCCAGCACAGCTACTTGCCACAAACATCCTCTGGGCCTCACAAGAACTCCCATGGAGAGCCCCAACTCATTCACTGGTGGTGTCCCTTTCTCTCGTCCACATCAACCCTTGCAGACTGCTTTGGAGGAGTTTTATCTCAGAAATACATACAAGCAGGAAGACACAAACCTTTCAATAACCTAAGGAGCGAGTGTTAACTGAGTTTTCCTCAAAACCAAGCTTCTGGGATTGCACCCTTTATGTACTTACACCTTCAGAGTAGATAACAGGCTGGAGGTTTGCAATACTGAGAGTCAGCATGCCTGGGCTTTTCAAAGGCTCTGAAACTGACACTAGTTTTCATATTTAACACTTTTGGAAAGAGGGAGAGAAGAGCCTACATATAATAAACAGACCCCTGTTAGTTCATTTTGTCAGGTCTGGTGAGAGTAAAGCAGACAGAGAAATAGCTCGATTTGGATAACAGTGATGAAGTGAGAGAGGAGGTCCCAGCAGAATGAGCTGCACAGCAGGCTCATGGATCATGGCCCTGTACCAGACACTGTGAAGTGGAGCTCTCTCAGAGCTGGATCTCTGCCTTACAGGGAGATCCTACGGTATGGGAGAGAACTCCTTAGGGTGTAGCAGGGGCTGAGAAGGAAAAGAAAGTGGACAGAGAGGGAACTACCTTTTCCTGTTATAGTAGAGCTGATTTGGTCCACAACAGATGTGGGATTCCTAGTGTCAGAACATTGCTCAGAAATAATCTCTTCAGTAATTTCTATTGTGCTAAAACAATCAGACTAAAACCATATTATTGTAAAGCTCTACAACTTGGAAATTACGCAATGAAATCTGCTGTGGTCCAGAGACACAACAGATATAAGGGACATAGGGAACATTTATAGCAGTACCCTCCTAAAAAGTCCTTATTTTCTTATCAAAACTACTGTATTGTGTATTTCTAGTGCTAAACTCCCTAGTTTGAATCCATAGGAAGGGGGTGAAACAGATTCATTTCCATCCTAAAGTGAGCAAATTCTGGTACACATTGTGCATTCACCTCAAGCTTCCTTTGATCAAAAGGAATAACCAAGTGCTTAACATGTAAGAGAGTCCTCTTCTGTCTCCTGCCTAGAGGAAGGTGCTACTGCTTGTCAGTGGTTACAGAAAGCAAGATGGAAGTCGTGCAGAAACTCCTCAATCCCTCACATATCACCCGCTGTAAGCAAGAACTGAAGGAAAAAACAACAGCAACAAAAATTAACACAATGAAAAAGAAAACCCTACCAAAATTCAGACTTTTTGAATAGATACTACATGTACCTGACACTTAAATAATTCAAACACTTCAAATAGCTTCAAATGACTGGGCAAAGTGCTACAACTTAAGGAAACATTTCTAAGACAACTTATGACTAAATGCTGATTCTTTATTTTTTAAAAAGTGGTGATTGGCTTGCATTTACTTTGAACTTCTGTGAAAGTTTCAAGATCAAGAATTTAGTGTACATTAATTAAAGAAAGCAAGTATGTTTCCTATCTGCATGTCACTGTCACTTCTTCAATCACCTAAAACTCTCTTTTCATATTCTTAAGACTGTCTTCACATATATTTGAGTCATTTACGCCCTATACCACAAAGATTTTCTTAGAAAGAAAAGTTTAGAACTTCTAGTATTCCTATTTAATGAATAATAGAGGCTATTCTTTGACACAAGAATGAATAAACCCATTTTGGATAATCAAATTTTACCTGAATTTTTAACTTGCTTTCTTCTACTGTAATATGACAGATGTTTTCACAGAATTTCTGTTACAGAAATTTGGTTTTATTTTCTATAAGTTCACCTAGCTTTGGTCAACCCACTCAGGCACAATAATATCATAACTGAAGGTTTTGGTCTTCTCTTTCCCACAAGGAAAAAATCTTGCCTCACTCTAGAGAGTGTCCATTTAGGAGAGACAAGAAAGAGGTGGACCTGTTTTGGTCAGGTCCAGAGAAGGTCCATGAAAATGATCAGAGGGCTGAAACCCCCTTGCGAGGCTGAGGGTGTTGGGGTTGTTCATCTTAGTCAAGACAAAACTCTGGGAAGACCATGTGTTGCTGTCTTTCTCTATATAAACAGGGCTTAAATGAAAGGTGAAAATAAACCTTTGTACCAAAGCCTTTAGAGACAGGACAATGAGCAATGATGTTCAGCTGAAGAAGGATAGATTGAGATTGGATACATGGATATGTTTTTTATGATGAGGATGCTTAAACACTGAGACAGGTAGCACAAAGAGCAGTGTGTGGATGTTCCATCCAGGAAGTGTTCAAGATCAGGTTGGACAGGTCTTGGAGCAACCTAGCCTAGTGGTAGGTGTCCCTGCCCATGGCAGAATGTTTGGATGAGCTGACCTTTAAAGGTCCATTCCAAGCCAAACTGTCCTGTGGTTCTATAACTTCCTGATAGGTTTAATTCATACAACTCATTTTCATACATGGACCGCTCTGCATGAGGAATCAAAAAGGTAAGAGCCAGGTTCCACATTCTTTTTCTCTGCAACCCATACCTCCTCTCCCCTGGTGCTTCCAGTCATTTGCGTCATCTCCAAAGACCTTTTATTCCAAAGGTGTCTCAGATGTTATTTCTTCTCTGCAGTCTTGTCCTTTTACTGATCTTTCATTCCAGCCCTTAAGTCACTGCCTTTTCTTGATAACCTTGACCACATGCTATTCTTCTCCTCTGATCCATTATCTGCCCCACAAAATGCCCAATTCAGATATCCAGTCTGGGGCATGATAAATACTGTGCAGTTCAGCTTCTATGAATATATACACAGCTTATACACTTAAAATGAAAGGTCTTGCTGGGTTTGGCAGCCACAGGCAGTCCCATGAAAAATTATACTCATCTTTCATGTAAACCACAAACAGCTCAGAGGAGTTTCTTCACTTTTAGCAAACCTAATCTGAAACTCTGTCTTGATTTTAAAGTGACTTCATCCACCATTCTGCTCATCAATCATTCTGCTTGTAGCTAAGAACAAGGCCTTGAACCAGCTGCCTAAGGAAGCCGAATATTACAGCTCGTCATCCTCACTGAAAGGCTTTCACATGCCTTGAAATCTGCATGAAGCCAAGATAAAATCTTTTCTCCTTTTTTGTAAATATTTGAAATAGAGTTAAATCTTCATTGAACCTCACTTCCCAGGTGGTTATTTTTCCCTGTTTTAAGTGATTTTCTTTTTATTTATTTAAAATAGGATTCCCGATAACCAACCTAAAGTAGGCATTAGACAGTTAATCTGTAGCAATACTAGTTGTTGTATGAAGAGAAGTTTATGACTTACAAGCCCTTCACTTTTCTGTTTCAGTAGCAAATCATGGCATCTTAGTTGATGGTTAAACTGCAGCAGTACTAATTGTATCAAAAAGAGTTCAGAACATATATGCCCTTTATTTTGCTGCTTCTATGGCAGATAACGCTATCTTAGTCCACCTCTAGATGACACATTAGAAAAGAAATGACATCTTTATTCAGCATTTCTACAACAAACTGATGAATTCTCAAAAAGAAATGCAACCTTAATAGGTATGTAAGTGATCATTATAGTGAATCCAGCTTGTCAAGAATTTCCACCTAAAGGCATTTTCAACATCAGGTTTTTTCTATTAGCAAATGTTGACTTTTTAATGAGATCAGTGCTGCACTCTCTTGTGGTGCTATTTTGGTTTGCCTCTAATTATAAACTCAGTAGGTCACAACACAGCCTGAGGGGGATGTCCCCCCTGCAAAAAAAAAAAAAAAAACCACCAAAAAAAACCCCCCAAACAAACAAACAAACAAACAAACAAAAAAACCCCAAATAAAAAACAACCAAAATCAAAATTAATAAGGAAAAATACGCAGAGAATCAATTTTATCCATAGTCCCATTAAAAATATCGAGGTTGAGGGAGAAACCAGCAGGCACAGTTTCACAGTTCCCATTTTATACCAAAAGAAATACTAGTATGTCCCTAGACTTATATTTAAACCTTGCATGCCTGGGTGTTTCACTTGCAGAAATATGGTGCTATCACCTCCAACCTGCAGCACAGGAGTACCAGTGTTAGGAACACCCCGTCAGTCTTCCACAGTGAAGAGGAATGAAAACAGATTCATTAGCATTGCAGGCCAGATGGGGAATGTGTTTTCAAAAGGAATTTACCAATTGCCTTCATATACATTGTTTCATGCCGAGGAGCAGGCTCAGACCAGAGCAGCTATATTCCTTCTGGATGATGCTGGGAAGTTAAATGTTTCCCGCAAACTGACCCAGTGCCTTCCAGACACTATCAGGATTTCAGGTCAGAGGATGAGACTAGCACTTCTTTGAGACAGCTTCACCACTGCCTTCAAAAAATGTCAGCATGCCAACACCAGTACCATGGCAACAACCTTGTTAGCTTCTAAGTCACACTGCTTAGGAGATTGAGCTGAAGTGTAACACGACCGCAAACAACTGCAACTCTGATAACATAACTACAGCACTGAGAATGTTTTCCTTGACCTTAAGCAGTTTTTCTATTCCTCTGGGAAGTTCTCAAAACTTCTAAACCCCAATTCATT
>VZUA01009842.1:38232-49194 GCA_013401035.1 Horornis vulcanius | reverse complement strand
TTTTTTTTTCAGTGCAGCTCTTAACAGGTCTGGACAAATTCATGTCTTTCAAGGCCTGGTGTGTTAACACCAATCTTCTTCTTTGTTCTCCGTTGTGTTCCCCAATAATAACCTCACAAGAGGATTGATTCAAGATAGTACATTGTAACTTTTTTCATGCAACTTCATGTTGCCTTATTCAAATTTATTAATTTGGATGCCAAACACAAAATAATTACAATTGACCTGTGAACAGATCAGTTATTGATGGTTGAAGTCTTCATGCTTACTTATTGGAACAAGACTATTCTTGAGCAGTACTGATAATTTAAAGGGTTGGTTAATTATCTAGTAATAATAATCTTAATCCACTCTTAATAATCAAAATGTTAATATAGAAAAAAGGAATAAAACCCTTCTTCTTGCTGCCTAAGTCCATGACATCTTCAAATTTTAATTATCTAGTCAGTATTTTCTAATTGAGACTAATTCCTTGTCAGAACTATTTTCTGCTTCTGACAAAGTATTCTCACAAGCTCCAGAAAATATGCTAATTTTTTCCTGTTAACTTTATTCATTATCCTTCTGTGAAATCTCATGATAAAGTTATACTTAGAAGTTAAGGTAATTTCAAGAGCAAAACAATACATATCAAGTGATTGTCAGAGTGCTTTATAGGGTTATTTAGGACTGGAATGGTGCAAAGAAGCAAAGAATGCTGAGTGTTGCACATGAGTGACTGGCTGAGATACAGTGGCATTTAGCCAGAGGCTGGCTACCATGGCATGGAAACTCAGTTATTACAATGGTTTGGATCCCAAATCTGTTTGAATAAGAGAGGTTTCAAATAATCCATGTCACTGTTAATGTACTTCAGTACATGTCAGAGGATGTGATTCAGACTTGGGGGAGAGAAGGGAATTAGGAATAGCTGATGCTCAGATAACTGAGACTGTACCAGAACACAGAATGCTGAGGTTTTTAGCCACTTTATCCCAGATCATTAATCTTGTCTATTTTATGCTCACATTGCATCCTGCAAAACTTCAGAATTTCCAGAAGATGTTGAGTGTGGGGGGTTTTTGATGGTTTGGGGTTTTTTTTTTGCTTGTTTATTTTGGCTTTGTGTTTTTTTGATGCTATGGAATGGTACTTTTTCCCCTTCTTCTTCTTTTTTTCCCCCCTAAACTGAAACAAAGATTAAATATTTAAAAAAATTATTTGCTCAAGCTTTAGTGTGAGCAATACCAATTTTTTGAAATTCAGTGATCTCAATATGATGTACTTAGTGCGTGCTAGGTGTGCTTGCTCAGTAGTAAATGCAGTACTGGGGTGGTTCAGTTCTGTGTCTGCAGTTCCCACGTGTGTTGACCCATCTCCAAAAGGGGCTGTGGGATGGAGTAGAAAGTACTGGTAAAGTTTACTTGTAAACACAAAGCAAAATTCTGGCCATGGGGATTAATGCTGCAAGTAAACAGATCCAAAATAAAGTTATATCTGTGGGCTATAATAAATGTCCTTCAGAGGAAAAGCTTGGCAAAGGAGCATATAGAAATGTTCGTTACATCACAGCACTGAACTGTGTAAATTCAGTCCAACCAGTGTAAAACCTTAACTGCTTTGTCATCGATTCTGATTCTTCAATCAACCTGAAAGAATTTGGTGGGAGTGAGAGGTGTGTTAGGGGAGCAAGGCAGCAGTAATAATTGCTTTCCTCTCAGAAATACCTGTTCAGCCTCTCCAAAGTAATACTTTACATGGAAGCAGCTCTCTCTGTATTTCCTCAGCCTTCTTATTCTAGTGTTATTCAAAGAAAATGTTAGATGAATATTTTCATTAATTATCTCTAGTCTGGAGTTAAATGAAAAATGTGTTTAGAATTGGGATGTGCTCTGAGATAATTACCTTTGCTTGTCAGTGGTCATCTTCTGTCTTGAAGTGACAGAAGAGTGGAGACCCTTCCACCAATAATTTTTGAAGGAATTTATTTTGTATCTAACTTACCTTGTTATGAAGTTACTTTTTAAAGGAATTATTACAAGTATTAATGCAGAGATGCTAAGATATCACTTAATTGCTTCTTTACAAATACAGCTACATTACTTTTAATATTCTGCTTTTCAGTGTGGCTATAAAAAGCACATTTAACTGTAATTCCCAGCTGTCATGCTTGCTTTTTTTACAAATGGGTGCCTGCAAAAACAGGCCCTGTTTACTGCTGCTGCATAATAATTTCTGGATGTCATCTTGGCAGTGAATGTTGGGGAGATATCCTTTGAGCCACTGAATTGGAGGTTAGGACATTCATTTCAGTGTCAGCTGACATCCCAAGCTGGATCACAAATGAAAAGCAGCAGAGTTCAATTGCAGTGTTTAACAATAAAGCAGGAAACTCTAATTGCCAAGCTACTGGCAGCTGAAAGTAGAATTTACCGTAATGCTAACTGAGCAGATCTGACTGTTGATATAGCATTACAAATATCCACTCTTCCTTAAACCAAATAGAAGGCTTTTTGGATTTTAAGAGCCTCCTGTGCACCAATGCATAGAAGGTGTAGGATTATGCACAGCAACTTCACTGTAGGGTCTAAAATACTTCTTAAGTCACAATATTAAAAAAATACTATAACTTTTTATAGACTCCTTTAAAAATTATTTGCTTCATAGTACAAGGACAATTTAATCCATCTAAGAATATTCTCTTTCTCTTCCTCGGAGGTTTATAGAAAATCTCTTTCAGCAGTTGCATAAACCCGGTACAGTCCAGGTCATCTCACTGCATAGTCATCATTACCTGACTTTTGCATTAAAAAACCCCACATCCCCCAACACACTTCCTCAGAAAAAAAAGAAAAAAAGGCACTCCAAATTGCAAATGAAACATTCTGGGTGGAACAGTGGACTCATGTCTGTGCTGCTGTTCATTAATTCATCAATTTACAATATGCAATTAATATGCATAATATCTTAATTGATAAAATGTTACGAGTTTTTTTAAACATTAAACATTCCTCAGAGAGACCCTCATTTCTCCCATTTTCTGTTAAATATTATTACCCCTACTCTGTCTCTTGTTAGAGAATAACAAACACATCTTGTTTAGCTTTGTTCCTCAGGTACACACAAAGATAACACAAAGTATGTGTAAAACTCACATTATCCATCAACAAATTCACCTTTTTATAGATGCATGCATGGTTAAAGCCTATCCTTGGCACAGCTAAATGTGAGATTCCTTATTTCTGTTGCATGCATATTTATGTCTGACTAGTTTATGAACTGGATTATAAAACATTAAAAAAAATTGGGCAGGACAGTAAAATAGATACAAAAAATTCTAAATGGGAGATTTTAAACTCTGCAGAATAGTGACCTGAGTTGAAATAAGCATGTCAATAAAGGTCCATCTTCATGTATCATATGCCACTTTCATTTCCTTCTCCATTGCCACTGCAGCATGAAACAGCAAGGAGAGGAAAAATAACCAAAGCTGTTACTGTGAGAACTACTGGTTTTCTTGAATTCTTGTGCAAAATTCTGGTTCTTACCAAGCAGCTTATGCAAGATGACCTCTGCCTCTGTACTTCCTATTGATTTCAACAATACTGGTCATGAGACTACCATTTTGCTATCAGGAGGTGCAGTCCTTGGAAAAAGGCAAATTCAAGTTTTCAGGAAGGTTCAGTTTGTGCTGTGAGCAGCCTGAGGGCTTGTGTTGGTTTAGCATGGATGGTAAAAACCAGTTAGTGATTGGCTTTCAAATTGACAACTCGATTAGCCAACTAAATGGTACGTTTTTAGATGTGCATTATATGCTCTCCAGTAGGAGACAACCAGGTCAAAAGAAATGCACCTCTGAATATTTAATATTTATCAGCTAATGTATATCTAGAAAAAACAATCTGATAAAGAAAATTCATTTAGAATTTGGCTTCCGTGCTAAGATTCAGACGACTAATTTCTGGATGCCTATTGTTCTCTTTGAAAATCTTTGCCAATTTTGATGATGATATTTCCATAAAGTCATATTTGTTTAAGAATATATTTCCCCCTCATTTTGCTTCAAATCTATAAGATACTATGGTTTCCTCTTCTGGAAATGGAGAAAAAGAGTTAATGTATTTCACATCAAATATTTCTTGTATGTAATGCAAATGTGTTTGCCACAATATTAGTATTTAAGAGAAAAAAATGAGACATAGCAAACCCCAAGAATCTAAACTTAAGGGATCCAGTCAGTGACCTTTAACTCTTTAGCTAGACCCTGGGAGGGCTGTTTTCTGTTCTGTGCTGGTAGAGGAAGAATGTAGGTTTTTTTTCCCCTAGAACAATAGACTGTTTGGTTGTACCCACCATCTAAAAACAAAAGATAAGAAAGAGCTTCTCAATAACAAAATGCTAGTTTACTTCAGCTCTACTGTGCCTTTGGAGAGAACTAGCAGTTATTTGAGATAATCTTCTCAAGGAAAAGTCACTCAGGTTGATAACAAAACATCCTTTAAGAGAATTTGACCCAGAAGTCTTTTTTTCTGAACTAACTCCTATGACTGTGATGCAGTGTTTTGTTGAAGGCTTTGGTCAGTTATGCTGTGATCTTCCCATTTAATTTCTATCTGCTTCAACTCTAGAGACTTCTGGGTCATTTCTAATCCAAGTTTTCACTTGCTAGAACTAATTATAAACTGCTGAAAAGTAAATGCCCTTAACTCAAGTAGGCACTTGAGCCAGTAAGGAAAATAGCAGTCCCAGGGAATGAGTACCATCCCACACCCTCATAGACAACAATCTGCATTAAAACCCACTTCATATGTGCTATTTTAACCCCTGTTTCCCAGGTCTAGCAAGGAACATGCTGTTTGGAAAATGTAGGCTGAGGTATTTTTGACTTTGCTCCCCCAGAAGGCTGGTTGTGAAGATAAGTGGGAAAAGTCTTCCCAAATCCTTGAAAATGAGAATCCTCCAGATGACCTGGAGCAATTAAGTTTTTCAGGACAGACTCTTGTGAAGAAATCTACTGTTACCTTCAGAGTGTTTACATGGGAAGCTACAAGCCTGAACAGACAAGTTCTTTCTTTTAGCAGTAGTCATTGCCATGCAGATGACAGGTGAAAGAAAATTCCTGGAACTGCACGGTGTTCAAAGGCAGACTCACAAAGTTTATGAACCCGCAGTCGGGAAGCACACCAAAACCCCAAATCCTGCCCTGGGCAGGGCTCTGAGGGAGTAACAGAGCAGGCAGAGCTGCTTTCGCTGCGGTATAAACCCGGAGCAGGACGAGGCGGGGGCCCGGCGGGGCAGGCCGCGGCCTCGCTGCGGGGCCGGGTGCGCTGCACCGCGGGCTGCGCTCACCGCCCTGCTCGCCCCAGGCTCATCGAAACCCCAGGGCACCGAGCCTGTGCTGCTGCCCCTTACCCAGAGCACAGGAAGAGGCTGCCTCTGTCCCTCTTCCCCTCTACTCTAGTTCCTTTGCAGAACAAAGCAAGATTCAGGAGAGAAAGCACTGATCTAAAATAAACTGCCATTAGCCATAACAGAGTCCAGTGTATCTCCGTCTTATCAAACTAGCTGCAACTGTGCAGAAAGTCATGATAAGGTAGTTCTCACTGTGGTTCACGGGGAAAAAAAAGCCCTTGGACACATCAGATTTACTTCAACCAAGTCATTTTCAAGGACCTCAGTATGTGCTGGACAAAATCCCCCTCACATAGCCTTAACCTATTAACTGCTCTTTAATTTCAGACATAATCTTGGTTAAAAAACACAAAAACTCCCTGTTCTCACATGTGACCACATCAAGGGACTCTACTTATGCTGAGGATTATTAAGCCTGTTGGACAGGTTATAACAGCTGACTTCCCCACAGGGCCTTGCAATATTGTGACAGTAGCTTTCTGCAGTGTTTTCTGATGATTTCTAATGGCTTTCTGCATAAAGCAGCCTATTCCTCTGGACTCTTGTTTCCTAACAGCTGGAACCATTGTTTCTGTTGAGCTAAATTCCACCCCCCCATTCCCTACCAGAATAGCTGCTGCAATGTTTTGACATCTGATGCTGAGGAAAAGCCTTCCCAGAGTCTCCTCCTGCCGCAGCGAGGAGCTGCTCTTGGCTCCCCCCGAGTCAGGCTGTGCACTCCGGAGGGCGTTTCCACTCTTCTTTGAGCTTTTTTCTTTGTTTATGTTTCTGCAGCCAACCACATAGCTCTGTGTGTGTACAGATGACAGATGTGTTTATATTGCTTTATAGGTGGGATAGTTGTAGAATTACATTCTGCCAGATGAAGTGAAAGGCTAGAGTATGCTTTCACACACTTATTGCCAACAAAATGCCTTTTAAAAGTTGTTCCAATGTATGGAATACCATTTTTCATGGCAAAGTCTTAAGTGTGTATTGTACTGTATATTGTATGTTGAAAGTAAGGTGCTAAAATGAGAAAACAAGATATACTGGAAATTCACTGTATCAGGAAAAGAGGGTAACTGTNTTTTAAAAGTTGTTCCAATGTATGGAATACCATTTTTCATGGCAAAGTCTTAAGTGTGTATTGTACTGTATATTGTATGTTGAAAGTAAGGTGCTAAAATGAGAAAACAAGATATACTGGAAATTCACTGTATCAGGAAAAGAGGGTAACTGTTCCTTCCCTTATTACTGATATTTTTTTTCTATTTCAGAGCTTGAACCAGTTCAATTTCCCCGACTGACAGTTTTGCTCTGTTTGATGTAGATTCGGTAAGGCTTTTTGCACATAAGCTTTGAAGAAAGTCTTAAACGGGTAAGTATTGTGCCTGTAGCATGACACTTGTCACCTTTTTATTTATCTTAAGAAGTAAGCAACAATTTTCAAAAGGTGCACAACAGATTATAAAGACAGCTTTGACAAGAGGAAAAATGATACTGGTTTAATGCTCTGGGGGTTTTGGAAGACTGTAAAGTACAAACTGTCATGAAGCCAACTTAATATAACTGTTTCCTTTATACTCTAAGGATTCACAAGGGACTTCACTGCCAGCATAAAGGAAATAAAGTCTGTTGTGCTAGAAAAAGACTTTGTTGCTTACAATTTTAAAAATGACACAAAGTTTCCTTAAAGGAAATGTTACATTCATACAAATTCCCATATTTATTTGTAGACAAAAATCAGCATTCACATAGCAGGAAAACTAGATGAAAACAGAGACAGCATAGACTTAGAGCCACTATGAGTTATTGGCAACCAGACCTACATCATAGCACTAAATACAAATACACAAAAATTTTACTTAAATGTAGAGGAATCTTTATTGTCTCATTTTTAAGGACCAGCCTAATTTCTTAACAGGAATTCGTGGAAATAAATTACCACAGGAAAGCAAGCGAGAAGCTTGCAGAGTCTGTTTCAGGTAAAGCTTAGCTTCTCTTCTGTTGTTACACTATTCGACCAAGATATACTGACTTGGGGTATTTTTTCTTTAGATCAGGCCACTGGACAATGAAATAATCTGAAAAGTAGTAAAGAATCTTTCCAGACAGGGATAAAGTTTCCACACGGCAGATGCTCTCTACGTACACAATGATTGTTCTCTTTATTCGTAGGAGGCCAAGAAGAAAAGCAGATAAACAGACAGGAACACAGGTTCCAGGTCCATTGCACAGTATCTAAAAGAGATGAAACACATTACAAAAGTAAGTAATAAGTTTTTTCATGCAGTAAAGAATTAAGTATATATTCGTTTAACATTACATTTACACAAAAATATATATTTCAAAATATATTTTTAAAAAACCCAGGAAAGGCAGGTGAATATGAAAAAATAGGAGGGGCAAACAACATTATTTCAAAGTAGCTGTCAAAAATACCATATTTCTTTACATGTCATGAAGGAGGAAAGGACCTCTGAGATGGCACAGCTATTTCTATGAAGGAAATGTTTACAATTCCTTGACTCGTGGGTATATAACCAAAACAGCTTCCACTCTCAGTCACAGCTTTGTGTTGTATCAGTCATGAAATCTGTGCACGTAATAAAGCCAAAGAAATTTAATTAGGATTAAACCTGGGATCCAATTACAAACATCATGAACCTTGGCTTAAGTCAGCAAAACACTTAAGAATTCATCAAAAATGTGCTGATGAATTAGGACCTTCACAAGAATCTATTAGCTATGTGTAACTAGATTTTTTTTTTTTATTTTTAATAAACACTGGGAGATAGTTAAAAGCATACAGAAGGAAGGTGGTGTGGTAAAAACATGTCATGTCCTTTGAACAGAGGAGCTCAAATTCACTTATAAATGTTAACAATTAAAGGAAAGTACTCTTTTAATTTTAGACATTGTTCAACTGAAAAACAGATTGCTTAAAAAAGTAAAAGGTTGAAACCAGGGTATATTAGGCACTCCACTTGGTATCAAAATTGATTTCAGGCAAGAAATTTCTTACTAAACTTAAATACCACCATGTAATCAGCACTGTTCTGCACAGCTGGAGTTACATGGAAATAAAGAGTTCTTTTATAAAATCATGGCCCTATATCCCATAAACTCACATTTTTTTTGTTCCAAGTTCACCAGCTTGTGAAAGACATTATGCTGGTGGGAAGAAAATCTGAATTTCTGCTTCAGGGCTATAACAATTAGTTCAGAACATTTCCTTTCCTGCTTCATGGCAAGATCCCACTGATAAACTGGTTAGCAGCACCTAGCCTTGGCTAAAAGCAGCAACAGATTTGGTGCTATGGAGTTCCAAATTCTCTCACCTATTCTTTGCCTTGATCATAGCCTGAGAAATCCAGCTTGGGGATGTGATGACTGTAATGCTGTGTTTTCTGATCAGAATCAACAGACTGTAATACTGTTTCTAAAAATGTTCTGATTTTATTGTTGATCTTAATTGAACTATTTATTAATGCAAGACTTCGCTGATGTTTTCTCAGAGTCCCTTACAAGTAACATGCTGTATGCAGTTTTAATCTTGAAATTTTAGGGTACCAACATCCACAGATACTCGAATTTGAACTTGCAACAACATAGTTGTTTTGTATTATTTTTGTATTAGATAGCTAAGAAGCTGAACACATCATCTTTGCATCCTCAAATTTTGAAATCAGAGTTGCATACTGTGGTTTCAAACCTCCTGCTGAATCTGATTTCAAGCACATCCATGCTGGGACCTTAAATGCTACTCTGCAATCTACTGAGAGTGAAGATCTGTTTTTTATACATTTGGTGAGTAAGGACATAAACCAACCACACATGCTGCCTTTTTGCATTTCAAAGAAACTTTTCCCTATCTGTAAACTAAATAATGCATTTTGCCATATCTCCTGGAAAAGTTTGATTAATCTCCTGGAAGGTTTGATTAATTTGCATGGATGTTGACTGCAATACTGGTATGTGGCTACTAATATGTAACTTAAGGCATGTTTAAGTATCTCTATTTGTAATAACATTTGTTCCTATAGTGTAAATACAGGCATAGGAAACAATGTGTCCTCCTGCGTCTGCAGGCAAAACCCACCAGCATCCCTGCAGAAGCTGGGCTATTTCAGATAAGTGCATAAAAAGCACCTAAATCCCCCCCAAATTATTTACTACTTTCTATTTTTGTGAGTTGAATATACAGTCTAACTACTGATTTCCTGTTCAAAATTCAGCTTTAAGGGAACAGACAAAAATATGCACCACTGAACAGAAACTGCACTTTCCCTTTCCTTTAGCAGAGCTACCTGGAGTACACATGTTGTCTTATCTTCACTGCTCCTTGTCTCTTTCTCCGTTCTATTGCCATCCTCACTGCTGTCCTTTTGTCAGTGCCACCATTTTCCATCAATTTGTCTGTACTCTACACAATCCTCTGAGATGTTTCCCACCCATCCATCCTCTCCTAGTTTTCTTTGTGATCACTGGTGTTCATCTCTCTTTGCATCCCTGTTCTCAGGCACCCTTCCAGCTGTCTTCCTTCTTGAATGGCTCTGCACCCTTTTAGCCTCCATCTGCTACAAAAGCTCAAACATTGGTCCCTTACTTTCCACAGTGACACAACATATACCAGCTGTGGATATGATTTAGATCAGGTAGCCATCCTAACATTCTACTGAGCCCCGAAGTAGAGAGTTGTAGAAGAGGTTTTAGAAAAAGCTGAATTTTTACAATCATGGTTTTTATCAAGCCATAGACTTTATACTACCTCTTCTTTTTACTAAGCACGGCCAGCAGCTCCAGTCCTTTTGGTATTTTGGTATTCTTGTGTCTAGACGCACACACAGAGGTAAATGCCACAATGAATTCCAAAATAAGTGTACTCACAAAAGATCATGTAATGAAATAACAGTAAATGGGTCTATTTGTNCTGTATGCAAAATGCTCATATAATACTCTGATTATAGATGTTCCTATCCCAAAATTCTTGGATTTACGATTTGGCTCCTGAAAGAGACTGTTATAAAACTGCTGAAGCCCACAGACAGATCCCTGTCTGAACTGGTAGCTGTGATCTGTAAGTCAGATCTAAAAATTAACCTTCAGTTAACCTTCAGTGCGTGTTTACAGACATGTCCTGCTTAGAACTGGTGCAGTTGCAATTATAGTGGCAATTCCCCTCTAAAAATCTGGTCTGACCAGTCCTATTTACTCCTTCTCACACTGCCAGCAGGAAGGGAGACCAGTGGTCCTTCTGCTTGGAGTCCAACATCACACACTCTTCAAAGAATACAGGGGAAACGTCTCAGAAAACAAATACATACATTATATAGAAGAGGAACCATTGCTGAACGTGTAATGTAGAAATGCTGCTGTTCAACTCCTGCCTGTACACAAACTGAAAAGGGTGATGAAAAGGAACTGAGTCACCTACAGCCTTCCTCAAAGATGAGAAGATGAGAAGTCCTACTAGTGAATTTCAAAACACTATTCAAAAGTAAATTTTGGAGAATGATTTATGTCTTACACCTTGAGAAGACCTAGGCTTTTGCTTTTCCCTGCCAGCAGAGTACCAGTATCTTCCTG
>VZUA01009842.1:14182-27302 GCA_013401035.1 Horornis vulcanius | reverse complement strand
CTCAATGGAGAGGAGCTGCATCTAAGAATTATTGCTACAGCAGACAGCACACCTGATGCCAATGACAAAATGCAAGGCAAATGTAGTGGCTGCAGTGCAGTGTTCAGTGTTGCTGACATGTGGATAGTGGTTGTTACCTCACTCCACATGGGACACCAGATCACCACCACTCTGGCAGAACTTATATGGGGTGTGAGAAACTCTAAATACTGAAAATCGCCCAGTTACTTCACATGCATATTGCTAATTGTCATAGCTTAGTTCTGGTGATTTGTGCCCCTGAAAGAGGATGTTAACAAAAGCTGTATGGTAAATACAAACTACAAATCTGTCTTGAATAGCAATAACTGGGACTATTTTTAATATCTAAAATGTAAAGAATAAAAACAAAAAAAACCAAACACTTGTAAATGCAGAATGTTAATCATCTTGACTGAGATTATCCTGTTTCATTGTGATATGTTTCTTTAATAGCTGTGATACTGGTAGGCTTAACAGATGTTACAAACTGATTTTTTTATGTTTTATTTGCAGGTGTTGAAACTCTGATTGCATTACACTAACAACAGAATATTGAAAAATAAACATGCCCTCTGCTCCCTATTCAACAGGTTTCTGGTTATCCCTCCCTCTGTTTCTTAAAGCTTTGGAGGAGTTCAGGTGATAAAAAATGCTTCAAGTGGATTTTAGACCCTTGCATAGAACTCAGCCCTGAAAGAAATACAGGTATGATAAGGCAGTTTTAGGCAGAGCAGGGTCCAGTGGAACTATTCAGATGAAGCTTCACTGTAAGAATACTGTTACAGAGTATTTGACCAAAAAAAAGTAAGTGATTTTCATCATTATTAAAAAACACAAATAATTTCAGCAGAACTTGGCAGGAACTTCAAACAACATCAAAGCAGGAATTTACTTGGAGAATTCAGTAAAGATCAAGCTGATTTTATCTACACTTTTCAAAAAACATGCTGGAAATTCTGCACATCAGTGTCTGTGTCATGTTAGGACTTCAGCCCACACATCAAACAACTTCTAAGTATTAAAATGAAAAAACAAAACTGGGGGGCTTTGTTGTTGTTTGTTTGTTTAAAAGCCACTCCCAGATGCTTCTGTAATCCCAGCTTCTCATCTCATGAAGTACTGTCAACATTCCAAAGGTACATCCTGTATATTTTGCTGGAATAGTGCATAGTATGTCTGATATCAGAAAAAGATTTCTCCCCTATCTACCATGGTGTCATATTGTTGCATCTTTTTTCTTTACATCTTTAATGCACTCAGATTTGTTTTTTCTAATTTGAAAACAAATGTTCCAAACTGGCAAGTCTGTAATGTAATTTCAAAACCTGTCATGTAGTACTTAACCTAGTTAATATTGTTTTTTGCAAGGATGCAAGGAAAAGCTAGTGGAAAACTGAAACTGCTGTGAATTATTATAATATGCTCAGCTGAACATACTGCAATGCTTGCTAAGAAACTGAGTTTACATAATTCCTTTTAATGATGAGAAACAAGACTCTTTAGCATAGTACCTCTCATGAAATGGAAAAGAACATATGGTCAGAAGAGGTTTATGTAAAGGTTAATTAATCTGGTTGCTCATCTCAGACATGACCAATGGGGGTATAGGAATTCATGTTCTTCAGTCAACAAATATAAGTTGTCTCTCTGCTGCTAGAGTATGTTGCCAGCACCTGAAACAGTTCTCTATGAGCATAGAAGGTTCCCTAAGAGCTTTGGGGGCATCCATGTGGAATAGTTGTGGTTACAGGTAGGGGGCAACAGAGGCCAGTGATAGCAGGACCAGAGACTTCTCATAGGAGGCATTTTTTATTTCTTTTTCAAGAGACTTAATGGGTTGAGGTGCACCATTTTTCTTCTTGTAAGCAAGATGCTCATTCTGGCTTTCTTTCCTTCTCCCTGAATAGCTGTTAGAACAGAGCTAGACCACAGATCAAGAAGAAAAATATGAGGGGGTGGGGAGGTGTGTGTGCGCAATTTTCTCTTACATCACTGGTCTTCTGTTATATCATTATTGTAATTTGTCTTCCATCTGGTCCCTAGTTTTGGAAAAATCTACTTCCTTAATAGGATGAGGAAGGGAATGACCATGTGTTGAAGCATTCAGACTTTTCCTTTTTATTTATACAAAGCTGCAAGAAGCTACTAAGATAGAGTTTTTAAATGCTGGATGATCTTCAGTGTCCCCAGTAACAAAACACACACTCTGTATGTGAAAACACACTCTGAAATTTAGCAAATATATGTTACAGGTGATATTTATATTAAATATGTGATATTTACTTTCCAAAATTTATCTTTCATTTTCACTCTAAATACTTTTGCTCAGTAGAAAGAGAATGGTCAAAGGAAAATGAGCATCTGTTATCCAGACATCAAACACACATGAAGCCAAAAATGTTTCTCTGGCTTTCAGTGTTGAGGGAAAATATAACTACACTATCTGTTAGTACTTGGAGGAGTTATAAAGGAGAAACTACTTAGCAAAAATAAGTGAACTATGAAAACCACATAACCTTTTAATACTGAAAATATGTATCTTTAAGAAATCTAATAATTTAGGGTTGGACTCCTTCAGGTAAATGAATGTGACTGTGTGAATGGCTATTTACCCAACAAGACGTCTTGGAACAGGAAACACCCCTGGTCACTTTATGAAACATTCATCCTTGGTGCACAACAAGATGTGAAAGTTGTGGTAAACAAACTTAAAAATGCCATTCCTTAGTGAGCCTGTGGTTCACCTTAGCAGCAGTTACCTTACACTAAAAGGGTTTATTCTGAAAATCATTGGTACTGGGTCCTACACTCTTTTGTCCCAACAGTGCTGCTGAAAACAATGGAAGTGCACCATATGAAATCAACACCATGCAAACAATTAATTTACAGGGTGTTGTCCTATTTGCTCAAAAGAACTTAAATTTTTTGTAGTCAGAACATTCATTTCCATTGTATTTATTCCACTAATACTTTCNATTGAAGCTGTTTAGAAGAAAAAAGACAAAAAAAAAAAAAAAAAGCCCCACAAGATATTTTAAGGATTTTCTCATGATTTTTAGGAGTTCAGCATTTGCTCAGGTCATCAGCCAGAAAACTGACATTCAGAGACCTTGCATCCCTTTTAAACACACATTTAATACTTTATTTTAAAAATACAACCAAGATACAGTCTAGAAACCCACAAAGCCAATACAATTTAAATTAAGGGTTTTTTTTAGATAAAATATTTTTATATATAATTTCTTTCAAAAAAATACTATGTGTCACTGAGAGAAACGCCAAACTAGAAAAAAACATCCCCTCTGGAATATTTTTGCCCCAGTATTCTTATAGCTATGAGTAACACTTCAGTGGCTAGCTGGTATAAATAAATGTCTTTTCAAAGAATCATTTCCTGATTGCCTTGAATTAGAATGCCAAGATAATTTTTCTTACATGAGTATTTAACAAGTTACCTGGGACTTGGAGAATGTTTCAGCCCTTTTTTGTTCAAAAGAACGTATTTTAGCTTCACTCATCTTATCTGAGTCTGCCAAAACATAATGTCTAGGAGAGTATGATTCTGACAAACAGCTAAGTAACCTCAGGATTTCTGTTGTGTGCCCACCTGTAAAACAAAACAAGCTGCAATTAGTATGTGAAAAATTTCATAACTTTCCATTTCTTCAGCTGAATCAGCCACTTCTCATTTTAAAGCACATTAGTATTATTACTACCAGTGAGAAAGCATCTTCTGAGTAAAGGATTCAATTAGAGGATGGCTGAGACTGTTTAAACAACACGGAGGGAACTCAGCTCCCAGGGAAGCCATACTGGCGGACGTTTTCCAATGAAATGGGAATGAACCAGGGTCACACTGGAGTCTGATGTTTGTGTTTAATGTCCTGTACACGGTGCAGAACACCCAGGCAAAGAGGGACACTATGGTCTGCACTCAAAGGCCTCCCCATGGGGCAACAGCCAAAATGAAGCTGGACAGGATCTGCCTCAGAGCTGCACCTTGGAAGCAGAACTGCCCTTGCCCTGTGCCCTGTGCTGTCACCTGCCAGAGCAGGGGCTGTGCTACCCCAGCTCATCACACTGAAACCAGCCAGGCAGCAGTGTCACCCTGCAGCCACAGCAATGCAGCCACTGGGTGCTGACAGAACAAACAGTCCTGCTCCAGCCACTGCCCTGAGCACTGCCCTTCAATGGGCCTTCATAACCTTCTAACCAGGGTCACTCTGTCCCAGAGCTAAACTGGCACTAAACCAGAGAGAAGGGAAGGGTGTACATACTGTGCTTTTTGGGAGCTGGGTGAATTTTTAATTTTTTTTGTCATCTGAGTTTCTTGAAAAGCAGTTAGAGGGATATTGTAAGAGTGGGAGATTGTGTGTGTAGGTAAAGTGGAGCAGTCTCACCTTTTATCTGTTGGACTGCATCAGACCAACATGAAACGCTCATAAATACATAATATAAGAGTTTACTGGATAAGTTGTAGACCAAAACATAGTAAACTAAATGTATTTCTACTACCTCCTGCTGTTGTGTCACTAGGCTCCCAAGAGACCTTCCTTGCACAGGTGTGAACAACTGACAACAAGGAGACCTATGTTGCAGCATTGCACGAGACCTTGCCACCTTCCGTACAATTTAATGCTGCAATTTTGAAACGTTTGGAGATATTTTCTCCTGAGTGGTGTTTGTTAAAGGTTTCACAAATTTTAATACAATCAGCTGAGTGCTCACAGAAGAGCAGGAGATTTCTACTTAAAAGTCTCAAAGAATAGGCTTGAACATTACATGAATCTTAACTGACATGTATTATTTCACCTGGTAAGCTTATGTATAGTGGAAGTATTCTTTTAATACAGACAAACTAGATTCCAAAGAACTGAAAAAAAAATTCACACATTTCCAGCCCTAGTGGAAGCAAAGATGACCTAAAGAATTATAAACCTGCCAGTCAAACTCAGATGCAGAAAGATCTCAGGATTATTACTCAATTAGTTGGTGTGCAAAAACCAAAGGGATACTGATGTGCTGAAATCAACAGCTGGCCTGTATTTGTCAACTGCAAAATTTCAGGTAAATTTTTTGGAGGTAAATTAATTGCTCCTCAACTCTGATAACAAGGTAACAAGGAGTAGCAGATGCAGACACTCCCTTTAGCGAGGGGTGACATTCTTATCTCTGACGGCTCCACGTGCGACTCTTGTAAGTAAATCACATCAACGAGGTTTGGATAGATTGCAAAATGCCACGTATGTAAGGGGCGTGCCAGTCTTCGGAACGCCGTGCCCTGCACCGCCATCAGTAATCTTCAGTCAGAGGAGCGAGCAGCTGCACAGGCCAGTCCTGCACCAGTTCATCGATGCCTCCGCGCGAGACTTTGGTGAAACGGTAACAATGACTCAAATCGAGGACCAAAAACCCAAAGGCAGGCGGTGGCCCCGAGGACACCCGGCCCGGCCCAGAGGGAGCGCAGGGGCCGCCACCAGGGCGGGGCACCGGTCTCTGACACACGCGAACGCGACTACAACTCCCAGTATGCACCAATGCACAGCGGCGGTGTCGCACTGGCCGCTCGTCGCGGTGCAGGCCGGGACTCATAGTACCAGGAACATGGACAGGCAGCTCTACGGCGCCACTCGCTCCCGCCGGCAGCAACCCCCACTCACCAGAGCCGGCCACCACCAGGAGACTGAACGGGGGCGTCCGCCGACCACGCCATCTCCTATCCAGGAGCACCAGCGGGGCAAACAGTAAGGAGATGAGGAGGAGCAGGAGGACAACGACGGGCAGCTCCTCCATGCGCGGCGGAGGCCACCTCTCACGGAAGCGGCAGTGGCACCTCCCCCGTACGGCGGCCGGCGCGGTTCAAACCTCCGCGCGTTCTGAGCGCGGTGGTAGCTCCGGGGTTGTCAGGGGCCGCGGGCGGGCGGGGCTCGGCGGGCCCGGGGCTCGGAGATGCGGCGTGAGGGTCTCTCCGTGTGCCCGCCTTGTGCTTCCCGTGTGCCTACCCTGTGCTCCCAGCGCCTCCGAGCGCCCGCTGGCACCCGCTGCCCCCCAGCCGGCGTCCCGGAGCTGCGAAGCACCGCCGTAAACACGGGGGTGAATGAGAGCCGGCGCTGTCAGGGCCCTCAGGCCGAGCCTGCCCGCTCTGCACGGGCTGCAGGAGCTGGGAGAGGCCTCCCTGCTTTAGCACAGGCGGCAGCGGCAGCCGGGGGGCTCCGTGACGCGCACGGATTCCTGCGGGAGCATGATTCCTGTATGCACATGATACCGATCCAGGTATGTCTGCTTACATGCAGCTGTAATGTTGCACAGCCTACAATTATGCATAAAATAAAGAATATTATCATTTCGCTGCCTGCCGTGGTTCTTGTTTTTGTTCATGGTAGTACTTAAGCTTTTTATTTCAGTAAGAATCATGGAGCAACAGATCAGCACTCTTTCTGCCTCTGTCAGCATCCGGCCTTTGTTGGGAGATAGCGATGATTCAGCCACTGGGTTAATCTCAGATGTGACATGTGTTTGCTAGAAAGAGTAAGATACTGCATTTTATGATTAGGAAAGAGTTTGTTCATCACTGTCCTTAAATTATCTGCCAGGGAGCAAGGCCCTCCTCTTGGACAGTGAATCAGGAGCAATGAACTCTGGAGCTTTGTGGAGAGGTTTGACGCTACTGCTTTATGGGGTGAGTTGTCAAACATATGAAACGTGACAGCTGTGCACTTGTACCTCAAGTGCACAAACACAATAGATCAAACACATTGCAATTCTGCATCTGCCTGCCATGGTTTCTCTGGCTGTATTTTTTCCTCTTACTCATTGTGAACAAATGGGACTTTTTGTATCCCTACCAGCCTTGGAAGCTTAATGTTTCTTTCTCATTTTTAACAAACTTGTGCCAATTGTGGATTCCAGTGGTTATTGCAGGTCATACAGGTAAAAGATACAAGCATTAGCAATTCTTTGCCATCTTAGGATCTGAAGTGAATCTTTCTAATTCATGCTTCACAGCTCTACAGATTATGGTGGGTTTTTTTTCCTTTTCATCACTGTAACATATAATTTTGCAGTTGCTTTAAGCAGCGAGTATTAAAAACAGTATTACCATGGTAAGCTTGCCTTCCACCCAAATGAGTAACCTCACAAAAAGTATTTCACTGCCTAGTCATTATGGACATTTGGAAGCAACAAGGTTTTAATTAAAGTTATGTTGATGATGCATAAATTTCCAAAATTCATTTTGATTTCCACTTAATTAGCTACGTAAAACTAATAAGTAGGGACAAGAGAGATGCAAGACAATGGCAGAAGAAAGTACCACAATACCTTTTCAGGACATGAACTACTCAGTTAAAACAAGACAGTAAGTTCTATAGACAATTTAAATACTTCTGGTCTTCTTTTCCCCACTTCCAGTCTCTTCAATGAAATTGAATATCATTGATGTAGAATTTATCCAGGTTGCTACAGCAGATGTAGCTAGCAATTGTTTTATTTAAGGTGGGTTTTTTTTTCTCAAGATATTTCCTTTGCTCTTATTTTTTCCTACCATAAATGTTAAAGAACTTTTTTATTAGGCATTGTATTCTAAGAAAGTCCTGGAAACTCAGCAGTAGAGATTGATATGAAAAGCTTCAACTTCTTTTCTTCTTTTCATGTTATTTATTCTTCATGCACATACTTCCCCTTCTAATACAGAATTCTTCTGTAAAGGTATTTGGTAAAATTAATGAGAAACTGACCTAAAACCAGGGGAGTTAGAAGGCTTTTAAAAATAAGAGGAAAAATAAGAGTGATGCAGACCTGTTGTTTGGAGTAGACAGTTTCTTGAATGCAGAGCAAAGCTTTTGACTTTCAAGGACTGTAAAAAGCTAAGCAGTGAGTTTGCCTCATAAACTCCTACAGCTAGTACTTGAAGTCTGCTAACTCATTGTTAAATTTGCAAGAGTAAGGGATATTGTTTTCAAGTAGTATCCACAGAAGATTGCAAGGCTTGAGGGAGGATTGAGAATTTGGTAAGACTTGTTAAAAATACTAAAGACTGAGCCAACAGTCGGATACTTAGTTGCAATTAAGTTTTGTGGATTTTTTTTCCTCTGATAGCTGAGCAGAGCTCATGAATATCCCTTTTGCAGTGTAACACTACTAATTATGCCTTTTCTTGGTAGGACATAGTTGTATCTGTATTTTTTCATCATGGCAATTCCCTGCTCCCTTGATACCATGTTCTGGACTGGGAGACTTCAATCCTGTAACTGTAACAGTCCTGAAGAAAGCAGATTGCTGTCTACTCCTCTAGCTGTGTGCTGAATGCTTGGCCGTGATTCCAATCTGGGCAGTGCCTTGAGAAATCTTTGGCTCAGCATCAGCTGTGCATGGGAAAGTTAATATGAAAAGTAAAGTTTAGCACAACATGGCCGTGTTGGCTAAGTAATGTGAAGCAGGTGAAATACAGAATTTCCATGAGGAAGGCAATCATTAGTGCTGCATACTGCTCTCCAGTCTTCAAGTGAGTGAGTGACCTGTAAGTCTGGGAAGAAGTGGTGCACTTGGTCTGAAAAGTCATTCGACAGAAAGTGATGCAGGTGCAGAGGCTGCCTCTGACACCTCTGCTGCTAATCCTGGAAGTTAGCTTTGAACTTCTTTACCAAAGGAGAAATGAACCACAGTTTTTCTAAATAATTGGTCACTGTTGTCCAACTCTGAAACTCTTGAATAGGAAAAAATAGGTACAGTATTATTTCCATGTACCACTTGTGAGACAATGTTCCAAAGAAGGATGTGCTGCTCTCCTTTTTATATGTGAATATTCTCTGTGGAAGCCTCCTGGTACCTGCGGTGCATGTTTCCTTTGAAAGTTACACTGCTGGGTACCAAAGGGAACTGAGCAAAGTTTGCTCTTTGTGTTTCAGGTTCTTTTGTCTCCAACAGGAAAGGCTGCAATTGGAATATAAATAAAACTATTTTTTTCCCTGAAATGTAATGCAGACAGCTTTAGCTATTTGACAGTAATTCCCTTTCTGTTTCCACCTATAAGTGATCGAACTCTTCACTGTTAAACACGAATCTTTCAATTCAGCTGAAATACACCTTATGTTCATGATTTCTTAACTGGCACTTTGAATACTTGTGATGTTTGGGGATTTCTTTTCCTTCTAAATACAGGTTCTAGAATTACACCTATGAACAAGAGTGAGTGTACTGTTGTTTTCTAAAGTGAGATGATCATTTATTCTTGTTCTGGCTTAGAGTGCAGCTCCACAAACAGTTGCATCAGCACTACTGATGAGTAAACTAGCAAAATGGTAGAAGCAGTTGGGTGAGAAAAAGGACAGGAATCACTTGGGCTTTGCTACTGGAAAAAAATGTAATGTGAAACCATTTATCATGTTAAACCTCAGAAATTTATTTAAATGTATCTAAATATTATTCTTAGTTTCTGCATGATATTTTTATAGAAGTGATTTGTAAGAACAGATTTGTTACATAAGTAAGCTTGATTTTTTTTTTTCAGGAAGCAATTATTTCTTTTTATGTGCTTATGGTGTTTGTAGAAACACTGTGAGAAGTGGTATGCTCTTCCATTGGATAAAACCTGAAGGCTTCTAACTGGGTTTCTCATGGTTCTTTAATACTAGAAATGCGAACTGGAAATACTAGAAATGCAAAACTGCATCTGGAAGACTCTAGAAGAGCAATAACATACTAAGTGTTTTAACAAGTTTTATGGTTGGGAAGGAAAGGTATTTTTAAATTAATCAGTGGAGTAGACCATTTGGGATCACCTGGAGACAAGTTACTGTCTGCTCTCACTTAAAGGCAAAATTAGGATGTTATCAGAGCCAGTCTGTAGCAAAAATTGCCCCTTTAGACAGCTGCTACTTTCAATTGCTTCGGGCAAAGTGCAGTTTCACTTTCTTATAAGTCATTAGAATTAAAGGAATGTACACTTAGAAGTCCTGATTTGTATTTGCAATCAATAACAGCTATAATATTTATGTTAACATTACAGTTAGTGCTGTGCTTCCTGGTATAAGGGCACTTCTCATATATATTTGAGTCTCTTTTGTTTAGATATAAAACTACAGCACTTGAAAACATTTAAACAATGCTTGTGCTAAATAGCAAAAAAGTGGAACCAAATTCCCCAAATAATGAGACTTATTCCATATTAAAAACTTTTTAAATTTTTAATTTTTTCCCCATTTACATTTGCTTTTCTTTCCACTTTAATTTTCAGTGACAGACAGCAAAGTGGTTGTGAGTTTACAACAGCTCAATAAATAAGGTATCCTTCACTCCTACTGTTTAAACATTTCCCTCTTGTTGGCAATGTCAAGCTTTCTGAAAATAGTCTTTGGAAGTGGGAGAGAAGGTTGTTTTTAGAAATTTGTTTGGGTTTAAATACCAAGTATGAAATTAGAATCAAAGTAGCAATTTGTAAGGAGAATGTTTTTCTCTAACAGGCATGAGCCATACTGCCAGTCTATGTTTCTTTAACCTGCTGCATCTGAGAGCATGTCTGGAGGGCTGGTGTGTGTGGCTTTGATGACACAAGGTGTCATAACCATTTGGGTGCATTCTGAGTGTGCTTTTATGAAGCAGAAACTTTAGTAGTAGACAGCATTGAAATGACATAATGCAACTTGTTTTAATTACTGGGTGGTGTGTTCAAGAAGCAGCCCCTGTAATGTAATGTAAAATAATGCTCTTCTATCCGTTCAAAAGGCCAGGAGAAAGACTGCTGTTTCACTTCTTAAAAGTACTGAGTGGCCTGGAGGTCACTTGGGTGCCTAAGGCCACTTGGCCTGTAAAAATAAGGCCTTTTTAAAAAACATGCCTGAAAAAAGATTTGAAGTCTATTCTTGATCTCCTGGAAATCTGTCTTCTGATCTGTAATGTTAAATGAAATTTGTGAGATACTTGGGGGTTAGGATTTAGGATTCTCTGCCTAGTCACTGCTGCTTTTTGACTGGGGTTTTCCGGAGCATTCTTGTTTTCCCAAGCATCTGTAATGAGGATGAGGAGAAATGCACACTGGTTTAGGCTTTCTTGGGTTCCTACTGTCAGAAAACTTGACCACTGCTTGTGCAGGGAGATAGATGAGGCCAGGCTATCAGCTTGTTTGGAGTGCACAGCTTTTCCTCTCAGACAAACCCAGGCAGCTGTGGGGCTGCTGCTGCTGTCACAGCTCTGGGTCAGCCCTCAGTGTTCTTAGGCTTGAGGAAAGGGTGTCTCATCCTTCTGCGTTCTCTCCCTCCTCTCCTTATGAGCATTCAAAATGCTGCAGAACTGACACCCTCCTCTGTAAGGAAATGCTACTCAGTTGAAAGTGAGGACAGTTTTCTGAGCTGTTAAGGTTTCTAAACGTCTAGCATTGAATTAATGCCACTCTGGAGCTGGAAATAATTGGTCATAATAAAAGAGAAGGGAAGATGTTTTCTGGTTTTGCTCTATGCTGTCTTTTATTTTCTTTTCCTGCCATTTTTCTTCCATCTTTTCTTCATGCAGTTTTGTTTTAAAATATGTCATTTATTGACTATTGTTTTGGGGCTATTGCCAGGTATGGCTGTGGATTTGGGGATTTGATCGAGTACTACTTAAGTCAATTGAATGTAATGACTCCACTAGCTCTCAATGGAGATAAATTGAATTTTTTGCAGAGTTTGCAAGGGCTGCCAAAGGTATCTCACTGTTTCAATTTCTGTATGTTTGTGTATAAGTCTTGCAATTAAGACACAATATTACAATTTCAAAATATGAAAATCTTTTTTTTTTTTCTATCTGTGTAGTTAAAATATGTAAGACGTCAAATACAGGAAACCCTGTTAAGAAAAAGCTGACACAGTTTAAAGTCCAGCTATTGCCGATATAATTTGCCCTCTGCACTGTATTTTGTCTTAAATGATGTGATAACATAAGATTTAAAAACAGATACCCCTCTCTTTTTTTTATCAACCACTGGTGATGTGTAACACTGTTCTCTCTTTATTTGACAGTACAAGAAAAGAATGTCCTTGTCTTTATTACAGTTTTAATGAATGTTAGGAAATTATAAACCATTTGCATTAGTTACTGTGAATTTAATGCATCGTTAAGGTGTCAGGAGAGTTAGCTGGTTGACTCCAGTGCCTGTGAATTAAACAGTGATAATGAGACAATTGCTTAGCGTTAGGTTATGGTATTAATTATTTAGCTGACTTGTGATTAGTATATTACTGAAAAGAAAAAAATTTTACACATGTGAAAACACAAGTTTTATGTCAGCTTCCAATGTCAGCTTCCAATTTACTAACACTGGTTAAAACAAATAAATAATTGAAATAATTAAAAAAAAATCCCACCTTACATGTGATTTCATACTCTTTTTAGAATACTTTGAAGAAAAAATATGTTGACTTTTTGGCTGAACATTTGTATTTGAGGACTGGTGCAATTGTAAATACAAGCAATTGTTAAGTAGCTAATAGTCAAGCCAAGAGCTTGTATAAGTTTTGATGATGATGATTATTATCATTATTATAATTACAATTATTTAATTGATGAATCGTTTGTAACTGCAATCATCTTCAAAGAGTACTGTACACACAAAAGAAAAAACAGGTTTGTTCCAAGTGAAACTGAGGAATGCATACGTGTGGAATACAGTGTGGCCAGAGCTGACTTGGCACTGCAGAATGTGGCATCAGACTGGAATGTTTTGGTCTGTGTGTGTGCAGCTACAGTTGTCCAACATACCTTTAATTGTAAAGTTTCCACTTTCAGTGGTGAGTTTCCACTGGAGCATAATTTCCAAACAGAAAAAGAGGACATTGCCAGAGGCACTCCAGATGTGTAATGTCCCTTATTCAGCAATTCAGATTAGCAGGTGCTGAAATGTTGTCTCTTCAAGCAGTCCCAGTAGAGTTATTAAAGAAGATGTGTATGATTACAACAAAATAAAAGGAAATGGGCAACACTGAAAAAAACCACAATCAAGATGTTCTAATTTGTGTGTATATCACAATGCAATTTTTCTCCAATTTATTCAGTTAGATAATATATTTAGTGCAATTCACAAAGTGACTTTTCATATCCACTTATAACGTTTGCATGATATATTTTC
>VZUA01009840.1:2959-14775 GCA_013401035.1 Horornis vulcanius | reverse complement strand
TTTTCTGTCTGGTAAAGTGTGAAAAAAAGAGCTGTTAAGAAATCCCATAGTCTTTAGGCTTAACATTCTTTTTATTTATTTATTTTGAGAAAAGAGAATGGAATATGTTGAGCTAATAAGTATTAATATGTTAAAAGTACTTTTTGAGATTTTGACTGTTTGTTTGCTCATAATTAGGTTTAAACCTAAATCTAGCAGGTACTGGTTATGTAAGTGGTAGTGCTGAGTGGAGAAAAAAAAAGAAAAGAGTATTTTATTTTTATCTCCGTATTTCATTACCCAGCAGTCACAGAGAGGGGAACTTTACAGGCCAAGTGATCAGGGTTTTCCCTGGCTTGGGATGATGGAGGAAAGGCAGTGTCAGCTGTAAAATTTGGCATTGCTGGGCAGCCACTGTGGATCTCAGCTTCTGATTACTACATGTGCATTTCATGCCTAATGTGGAAACATTTTAGGAGCTTTTATTTAATTGTTAGCTATGTGATGCATTTTATTGAAAAGAGGTTGGAAATCTTTGTGTACCTGTATTGAAAATTTTATACAAACAGCAGTCCTTGCCCATTTTGTGTTCCCTGAGAATGAAGTCTTCAGGCGTTAGGAACAGCCCTGAAGTTCTTCAGTGTTTTACTAACATAATAAAAGCAAGAAAAATATTTATTTCTTTATGTAGACTTTATAGTGTGACTTAGCTTTGTGAATGTGGGTAGTTGCTTTTACATATGAGAAGAATTTGTGTGTGTTGTCATGCAGAGGTGGTTGCAGATCTGAAGTTATACTGGCTTTCTTTGGTAGTACTTACAAAAAAAGAAAAGAAAAAAGGTTATTGTAATTTGGAAGGATCTTCTCAGTGGGAAGATTTTCTGGTTGTTGAAACTAGTACAGATCATGCAGCCTTTATATACTTAGTGGTGGCAGGTCTAGGACTTGTATGACTGGGAAGAGAACAAGGGATGGCAGGAGCAGCTCTGCATGCATCATTTCGTAATTTTGTGAGGACAATTTCAAATACCTTTTTGTTTCACTTAGATAAAGCTGAGGGAGAGTGTGGTGGGATAGCTAAGAGAATAGAAACTGTTGATTTCATTCTGCTTTTTTCTTGACATATTTTTTCCCTTTTTTTCTTTAGAAGCTTGTGACATTAAAAAAAAAAAAAAAATCTCTGTATCCCAGCTTACCTCTCAGCAAAACGACTGTTATAATACTTAATGTCCAGGGATGAACTTTATAGTAGATTTCAAAGGCCCTGAGATTAATGGATAGAAAGCAGTAGATAAATTAAATTGTCGTCCAGATGTTTTCCCTTTCTGCTACTTCATCATGGTATAAATTTTTTAATGAGATTTTTAATGCAACTGGTTGTTGTTTTTGTTGTTTCATCATTCACAAAATTAATTTTTTCCTTGCTAAATGTCTTGCTGCAGAGTAGTGAAGAATAAACTGTGTAATCTGATAAAAAATATTTGTGTTTGCAGTAAACTGTTTCTGAAATATAGGCAGTGTTTTGAATTCTATTGTATTTTTTTGGAGAGAAATTGATTTTAGAGGATACTTTAAAATATCCTGCATTTACCATGGAGTGTGTAATGTTATCAATTTAGCCCCAGTGTGAGCCAAGGTGCCCTGGTTTTGTCATGAGGAACATATTTTCATCATTCCTCCGGAGTATTTTATTTTAGGGTGACTTTTGACTGCCTGCTCCCTCTTTGTGTGGAAGCAGCTGAGTGAAGTGTGATGCTCTAAGCCTGGCTCTGTGTGCCACGAAACAGGGAGTGTGCTGAGTAGAGGGGAATATTCTCCTTGCTGGTCATATTATGCATCTGTGTTGTTGTTGCTGCCAGCAGCTTCTCCAAAGAGGCCTTCTTTGTAATGTAGCAGGTTTTAAAACGTGAGCCAGAGCCCTGCCATATTTCTTAGTTTCTGGTTTTCTCTTCCCTTTTCATCTCTTCAGAGCTGGATCCTGGCATCCTAAATTAAACTTTTACCAAGGTAGTGGTTAGAGGTGGAGCATCCAGACAACAAGCTTGACTGGCAAAATTTGTTTGCTGGATATCCCCCCTGTTCTCATATTTTTCCAAATATTATGGTGGAAAAAAATGCATAAATTGTCATAATAAGGTACAAATAAGGATAGATCTACCCCGCACCCCCCAAAAAATTCTCCATGTTAAGTGACTGAGAGATTGTTTCCAAGCATTTCTCAGAAGATTTTAACTTGATTGCACTGGGGATTGATCCTTTGTGTTCTTGGGGAAATACTTGAAGAGAAATGGGAGACAGAGCACAGAGATATCAATAAGCAATTATTTCACAGAAAGCAGTCACAAGGCTTCCAAATCTTGTAAAACATGGTATCTATTTAATATGTTTTTGACGAAGTAAAAAGTAGATGTTAGAGGTTTCCCCTTGCCTTTCTAGTTTTCTCCAAACAGGAATCTCTAGCATACTGTTCCCAACTGGGAAATGCTCTGTGAATTTCCACAGATCGTGTTTAGCAAAGAGCTGAGAGATTCAGCTTCTGTTGGCTGTTGTTCATGAGGCAGAAGATGACCTAGCTTGACTCTCAGATGTGATATTGTATTTGCAGGTTGGTAAGCAGAAAAGTAAACAACACTTAACTTGCAAACTTATAACTTAATTAATGGTATTAAAATAATTGAAAGAGTGTGACTATAAAATGCCAAGATGCTGTTTTTATTGCACCTATACAAAGCAGAACTGTAGTAAAAGTAAGTTATTCTGTAATGTAGAGGAGTATGCATTATTAGTACATTAATATTCATTTTTATTGGAGCTTTTAATGGTTTATTTGGCAACTGAAACATAAAAAAAATTAAAATCCTGGAGATGGCCAAGGATCACAAAGGACAGCAAATCTATGAGGCTATAAAGTATAATGTGCTGTGTTTCTAGACTATCATGAAGAAAAGGTGAAAGCCATTTTGGTCTGGATGTGACATTCTGCCAGTGTTGCCTGCATAATGAACACAGTTTCCGTGAAAAAGCACCCAAAACAATAAGGCAAACTGAGGCAACCCTCTGGGTAAGCTTTTGCTGATACAGCTTTTACTTTGTACTGCTGTAGAGTCTGTGTGAAGCCTTGGAGGTGGGTGCCAGGCACGCTGTGCCCTGGCAGCCGTGCAGAGCTGCTCCTGAAGCCATTGTGATGCCAGGAACACCAGGCTGTTGCAGGTGAGTCACTCAGACCTGGGTGTGATGTGATCCTTGCAGTGGCTGAACTGCAGAGGTCAGGATCAATTTGATTTCAGTTATGCAGCACTGATGTTTGTGTTCAAGGGCCAGCGAAAAGAGAAAATTAAATTCTGTGTTTATTTATGTGGACATGGGAATATAATTATCATGGGAATGAATGGTTAATACTGTGTAATTAAATAACCTCCAACAGTTTCCAATGTAACATTTCTGAGAGTCATAATGCAATGGCAGTGCTATTAATTAAGTGGGTATATAGATAAGTATGGGCAGATTATCATGAAGGGTAATTGAGTCAGGTAAAGATGAAATGAGAAATTTGAATATAAAAGTGAAGGAGATGGAGAGAGAGGAGCAACATGAAACATCTGGGTTGGAGACTTAAGTAGCTGCAAGCCGTGTAGTTGGACTGATATTTGTTAGGTGACTGAATTTGTGTGTAACTATTACATATTCTTGGACATAAGATGGTAAGTCAATTCTTAAAAAACCTCAGACAAAACTCCCCTAAATGATTGGTTCAGAAAATAGATTAGGGTTTACAGTATGATCTATATAATGTATTTTTTAATCACTATTAATTTCTTCAGGTGTTTTCTAGAAGACCTTTATAACAATGCTATAGAAAAATTCTACAGAAATTGAATTTGTTTTTTTCCTAGAGAAAACAATGGTATGCTTTCTAAGCAGTTTTTAAAGTCTGGAGGAATTTTTGAAGGATGTATCCCAATATTCCTTGGGATGAGTAACCCAGTAGGTGTTTACACATGTGTGTATGCACATATGCAAAAAGGCATTATTTGGTTTCCAGAAGAAACAGAAAACATTGCCATTGTGCATATATTACTCCATTACAAATAATGCTAAATCCATCAATAATCCATATTTTCTCTGTTTTTCAATTCTTGGTTTCTATATATGTGTGTTGTCAACACTGTATGACATAGAGAAACAACTTGTGGACAAAGTAGTTCTACTTTTTGTTTCTAATTTCTAATTAGTGAGGTTACTAAGAAATCTTCATGAAATTAAACTCTGTCTCACTTTCAGACATACTCTTTTCTTTTAGTAGTGTGCAACAGAGTTTGACCCTGGGTAATGTTTTTCTCCAGTTGTAGTGCCTGAGAGAGAAAATATGTTTGCTAGCTTTTTACCCTACAACTAAATTAATAGACTGAGGGACCAATTCATTAAAATTTTATATCTGATTTGTTTGGGTCATAGCTCTGTTATAACTTGTTATAAATATCTTATATTCCTTAATATTGCATACTCTATTAACATAACAGACATTAACAACTATAGCCCATCTGGAGCTAGAGGGAAAAAGCCATAATCATTTACCTTGCCAGCTGAAAAATGATATAAAAAAATCATGTGTTACAAAAGTGATTTGACCCCTCTCACAAGTAATCAAGGAGGCTATAAATAATTAAATAGCCTTGGGTGGTTCAGTAGAAACTGTCCTTATTCCTCCCCTAATGATGTGATCCTCGTATTTACTCATTCAGATATTCACTATATGGTAAACTAGGCTAAGGCCTCTTTTTCTTGGTTCTTTTGTAGAAGATATTGAACGATCCATCCTGCTTTATGATAAAATTATGGTAACACTAAGTTTCCAACTTTTCTATAGAAATTGTTTTGTATATCATTCTCTTTAAGTGTGAGCTCTGGCTCAGGACCTGTGTGTTCAGCTGGGGAGCTCTGCTCTATTCTCTCTATTTCGTTTGGCAGGGAAGGAGGGCAGGAATGTGATCCAAACACCTAAACATTGTATTATTTCTTCATGGTTGATTACTGGACATCTTGCACTTTTGAATGTTTTTCTTCATTTGTTCCAAGCTGTTGTCTTCTCCCCATTGTGGATCTCTTGTCCCTGCTATCCAGTGATGGGACGTGTGGGAATGGTTTAGAGCTGCACAAGGAAAGATTTGGATACATTTCTTTACTGAGAGAGTAGACAAACTCTGGAACAGGTGTTTTAGAGAGGTATGGATGGCCCCAGCCTGTCAGTGTTTAAGAGACAATTGAACAATGCCCTTACTACCACACTTTAATTTTTTGGTCAGCCTTGAATTGATCAGGCAGTGGGAGTAGATCATCACTCTAGGTCCCTTTAAACTGAAACGTCCTATTCTATTTCCTCTTTGTTAAAGAGAGGAAAAGCAGTCTCTCTAGCAATAAAGAGACAATGTTTGNAGAAGTCCTTGTGAAAAAAGGATCAGAGTTGAACTGACATTATTAGAAAAGCTATCAAACACTGACCCCGAAGATAACTCTGTGCAGATTTGGTGGATGGGAGGGCTACTGATGGGTTCTCTGAACCAGAAGGGACCATTGTTATGGACAGTTTATAAATTACAAGGAAGTAAAGAGAAAAGTCTTGTCCTTGTGGTAAAGTAGTTCTTGATCACATCTGAAGTGCTAGGTTTTAAATCTGCATGCTAAGTGATGTTAGAGGATGGCACTGGTTATCTCTTTCTATCTGCTCAAAGTGAGCTCCCCTGTACATGTTTGGGGCACATGTCTTTCTCTACCTGACGTGGGTGCAGATATGCTGCCTTCATATGACTGAGCAATCCATGAAAATTGTTTTCTACCCAGAGTAGTAATTAAATAAAGGCCAAAGTAAACAAGCAAACAAACACTGGAATCTCATGTTTATTAACTGTGGTTCTTTGAAATTTCATAGTATATAATTCATTGCTTATGCCAACTTGTGGCTATCTCTGCTGGAATGGGTGGAAGTGACATACCACTAATTTTCTCTCTCCTGTCCTTTGAATCTAATTTAGATCTCATATTCCCAGGGATGTATATGGCTGTTGACTAAGACAGTGCGTGCGTGCTTGTAAAAAGGAGGGCTGCTTTTGATCTTTGCATTTGATTGTTAAACTAGGGGTACTGTAGCCCTCATATTTTGGACTTTGATCAGCAAGCCAAACACAGGAGAGAAAAGCTGAACAGAACTGAAGAACAAAGGCTGGTGAAGGATGCCAAAACACTACACTTCACTCATCATCTGCTACTAAATATCTGATTCAGTTTTTGAGTTCTTCCTGATGGCTGTGGATGAGAGAGATGGTAGGATTCTGCCCATCTCAGGCAGCCCCCCAGTTAATAGTGTCAATAGTTGCCAAGGTGTCAGAAATGCATTTCAAGATTTATAGCTTCCCAAGAGAATGGGCAGAAAAAAAGATAAGTGCCCATTTTTTTCCTGAAGTAAACAGAAAATCGTATGCAGAGTGGGGAGGAGCTGTCTGTACTAAGTAGAATAAGTATTAGTCCAGAATGTCTTTGCTTATACACAGTGACAATCTCTCACCAGATACTTATGACTCTTTAAAGAACACCAAGTTGCAGGTTCCTACTTTCATTACCTATTTTTGTGTCAGCACAGTGGGAATGTTAACCTTGGCTCATCAAGTGGCTGAACAGCACTGAGTAGACTTGTGCATTAAAGCGGGTTTAGATAAAGCATTATTAGTAATAGTAACATTAGGAAAGTGCAAGAACCTTTTCAATGTGTTAACAGATTTGTGTCATCAGAATTTTCTAAGTTTTGAGTAGATTAATTCTATGAAATCTAAATGAGTGTTGCTTTGCGTTCAGGGAGAACTGGAGGAAAGGATCCTCTCTAATTTATTTTTGTATAGGTGAGTAGTCTGACAGCACAGTGCATTCCATTCTTCTCCCTTAAATAAGAGTTAAATTTTCTTTCCTCTAAAAGGATGTTGAAATTAATCATTCAGGGAAACTGGGACGTAACCTTCATTTTTGCTAGTGCATTGTAACATTAAACATGCAAAATGGAAAGCCTGTTAAATATGAGACATAGAGGTTTTGGAACATTGTAATGCAGTCAAAAGATTGCAAAAGCTTCCATGCAATACAATAATTTCAGGGTGGGTTTTCTGTTTTTTTCTAAACACATCTCAAGCCTTTGTGAGATGCATTTAGGAAGCAGTGAATTGTTTCTCTAGAATAATATGTTTCTTGATTGCACTTACAAGGTTTTGTCACTTTTGTTATTAATCACAGTGACAATCTTTTGTCTTTAGGCCAAGGGCAAGAGTTCTCTGTTGTTGATCTAGTCAGAAAGTACTCAAAGTTTGTAGTGGCATGTCATTAATATTTATGCTGCACAGGTAATAGAGTAAATATTAGAGCTATGAATTATTGAAAATGAAAGGAAAGTGATGAAATACTGTTTGTTAATTTGGTTGTTATGTAGTTTTGCATGTTTTTTGAAAAATGAGGACCCGTGAAAGAGAGCATCACTTTCAGTAGAGCTTATGACTTCTGCATTAATGGGAATTTTCTTTGTCAAATGATATGAATGTTTAAAAATAATTCCAAATATAATTCTAATGCTGAGTTGTAGAGCAAAAAAGATTACAATAATTTAATACAGCTGCCTTAGAGAGGGTGAAGGAGTGTCCTCTACAAATGACTACCCTTGCAAGGAAGTGTGATTCCTTGTAGAGGAGTATTCTCAGTCTCTACTGTGATTTCCTGCATGACAGAGTGCTTCAATTCTGCTTTTCCTTACTCATCATCCCTGAACTTCTGTTCATAGATCTAGTCAGTGGACAAAAGGCTTTGATAGGCTCTAGGTAAGTTTCCTCTTAATTTGGGGCAGGACCGTGAGAAAATGGTGTACATACAAACTGGGGGAGTAGTGCAAGTGGTTTGATGTCTGCTGGAGTGTAAAGCAGGGAAATGAAGAAGGGGTTTCTTGTGTGAGTGGGTGGGAGGAGTTCTACTGTTTGCAGCAGTTCACAGCTGGTACTGTATGTAGCAGAGCAAGCAAGGAAAGTCAGTTAGGTCAGTGTATAAGTAGAAAGAGAGTAGAGCAAAGGCTTGCACCAGCTATGGGACTTCTGACCCACAAAGTAACATTATTAATCAAGAGATGAAAGACTGCAGAGTGGGCTCGCCCTAATGCCAGAAAGGATCTTGTGGTCTTTGGTCACTCAAGGACAGGCAACTCATCCGGCTGGTGATACTGTAGTTTGATTTGGCTGACAGTGAATTGATTTCTTGTTCATAAAATCCTTTCTGTGCCCTCATTATTGCTTTTTCACATATGGTTTCAAAGTTTCTTGGTTGTATGGTATGTTGATCTTTCACCAGAAGTGGAGTGACCCCCAAGAAGGGTCTGGAGTGACCCCCACGTGGGGCCCGGAGTGACCCCCAAGAAGGGTCTGGAGTGACCCCCACGTGGGGCCCGGATCTTTCACCCCATATCTGACCATGATTTTTTTTCCTGCTCTGTCAGTTCCTTCTCCTCTTTAGCCTAGAGGCTCTGTGGGTCAGCATTAGGGTGGGGGGGGTGGTGAGGGCTGATAACCATCCCTTCCTCAGAGGGTTATAATGTGTTTTCAACAAGCCTGTGCCCTACTGTTGCAGAGCCAGCTTGAAGGAGACCTGTGCTCCTGTGGGAGCAGGAAGGATTTCTCACTTGAGCTTCTGACTGTTGTCTGTACCAGCCTGCTGCTCTTGAGATTTCATGCTTGTGCTCTAGCTGTCTTGGTGTGCTGATTGCTGTTTTTCACTCTCTACTAAGACAGATCATATAGAACTTCATTATGAATACAGAGAGCTAGGTTAATGTAATCTACTTCTGCATCCACTAATACTATTGCTAGATCAGCCAGGGAAATTTCTTCATGGTAAAACCAGGCACTTCTGTAGTGATCAATGCAAAAAGTCACCCAACTGTACCCAAAATTAGTGCTAACACCTTAGCACTTGCCAACAGCTTGCAGGCTGTGGTACCAAAGTGATCAGAGCTGCTCTCTGTGTTATGCATATCTGTTTTTATCACGCTTCTTTGTTCACCTTCTGTGGTACTTATTAGTTAAACATGCTCATGCATGACCGAGCACTCTCCAGAAGACCGAGTTAAACCTAATCAAGCTGACTGCTGCTAAAGCTGGCAAAGAGTAGAGATGTGAAGAGACCCCCTGTGCTGTTGTGCTGACTTCTACTGGAGTTCAAAAAATTCTGAGCTGAAGAACCGCACCCTGCATCACCTGGATAAAATGTTGTGCTTCTGAGATAGACCAGGCTGATGACAGACTAACAAATCAACGCTGGAGTCATGATTGAGGATGCACAGTAATTAAATAATGCATCATTTTAGGGCTGAGGGATTTCTTTTGGTCTGAGACAGACTGCCAAAGACTCCAAGCAGCAAGGCAGTGGCTAATGGGCAGTGCTGGATTTGGCCATGCAGGCCAGCCAGGGACAAGCTGTAGCACAGGGAGGACAGACTAAAGAACCACAGCACAGCAAGTGGGAAGCAGGATCAAGAACCAGAGCCAGGAATCAAGGTGTGAAGCATGATACTGAGGCACACTGTGAATTCCCACAAGGTTGCTTGTACAGACAGCTGTTTGATGTCTCCTGTCATTAAGAAGGGGTATTGAATATAGTCTTTGTTTTCTGTTACCTGAGTCACTATTGGCCAATGACCAGAGATGCCTCACTCCAGCTGGGCAGCGAGTTCATTATATGCTTTTATTTTTAACACTGGCTTTAGTGGCAGGATCTGTAGACCCCCTTGTCCCAGCAGTTTTGTGCTTCCTACTGAGTTTGCAGTTCTTTGTCAGACAGGAGTGAAATTGTTTACCAGAGATTTACATTCTGACCAACCAAGCTGCCTGGATTGAGCAGAACAAGGGCCATATTCCTCCTTGGCCTATTAGGCTGGTGTCTGTCCCACCTTTGCTCCTTTGCATCGAGTCNAAAAAAGAAAAAAAAAAAAGAAAAGCTGTGGGAAAAGTTGATTTCCACCCCTTCCCCACAAAATGTTTTTGTGAGCTGATGCTTGAAATGAAAATATGGGTAGAGGGAAAGAAGTGGAGTTTGGTTTTCAGTGATTTACAGCAAAAAATCTGCTTCTGAATGGTGGAAGGCTAGAAATAATGATGATTAACCTATATGCTGTTTGGCCTTGTTCTCAACATTGCTTTTTGATATCTCAGAGGGTATTTGGGTAAACAAAGGAACAACATCCGGTTTCAGAAGGTGACCAAAAGCGGTTTTTCAGGTTAAAGGAAGACTTTGTTTTAAAAGAAAAAAATAAAGTAAACACTGGCAATGACCACAAATTAAGTTAGTTCAGTGTTTTAGATATCTGTGGGGAAAAAGTCACTTCCAAATGCTAACAAAGATGAGAATTTAATTACTCGCCATAATTATGTATTCCTCATTGGTGGATCTCAGGGTCATTTTCACAGCAGAGTGTGGTTGGGGTTTTTTTTTTTGATCACAAACTGTTTACTAGTACAGTTTTGTGCTTTTAAACAGATGCTGACTGTTCTACCCTTAAGATAAGCAAAGTAAATTCTGATGTCAGCTACTTCCAAATATTCGGGAGGCAAGGCAGAATGCTCTACTGCTCTATGTATCTACTGTTAGGTTGTGATCGATAAAGGTCATTATTTGTATTTGCCAACAAACTTCCTATTTTTTTTTTTTTAAGCAAAGCTTACTCTGATACATGAATACTGCAAGGACATCACACCACAACTTTGCAGCACAGCATGCTTGTTTGAATTTACCAAGGGTCATCTGTTGGTTGTGGTCATTTTTAATTATTATTTTCCATGCTTTTAGTTTAATAACATCTTATTATCCAATTTCACCTCTCTCTTGCTACTTGAGTTATTAAGGTCATCCAGTTCTTACTAAATTTTAATGTCTCTTTTCTTTCAGGTCTTGCACATTTTTGCTCTTATTGCCCTCATCAAATTCAATGATACCTTATTTTTTAATCACTAAAATAAATTCTAGTATTTTCAAATCTTTGATCCTCTTTTGTCTAAAAAGCTTAATTATTATCAAAATTTTTAGTTCAACATACTTAAACAGAACAAATCTTTCAATTTCAGATGTGACAACTTAAATGAGAATTACAGTGTTGACAATATGCCAAGCTCAGCCCCTGGCTTTCACACTTTATCTGGTCTGGTTACTGTTTCTGTGAAAATTCTTCCCTTCCTAAAGAGAAATTTCCACTTTTATTTATTTTTCTATGTAAGAAATTGTTTTTGCTACTGCTGTTATTTTATACCTTTGGTCTTGTAAGTGCTATAGAAACCAGACATATATATTAAAGACTGATGAATCTCTAGATCCCCCCCAAATAAATTATGTATCCAAATTATCTTTTTCCATCAGAATGTGTGGATCTGGAATTTCCATATCTGTAAACGTTTTTGGGTGTTAAGTTGCTCCTACTCCATGTGTGATGAGGAGCATGGAGAGTATATGTTATATTTAAACACCTTTAGATAGAGTTATTAACAGAGGAGTTAACAAACAAACCAGCATTTCCTAGCTTGCTGCTGTTGGATTTACTGTAAACTTGAGACATGAATGTGGCAGTGGCTCAGTCATCTAAGGAATACTTTATGTTTCAAATTTGAATCCCTATTCTAGTAATTTGTTTTTTAGGAAAGCCCAGGTAAAGAGTTAACACTGGTTCACTTCCTTCTCCCACAAATTACACAAATAGGTAGTGAAACTTTGTGTGGAAACTGGTAGAGATTTGTAACAACAAGATGGCTTTTCCAGAGGGACTGAACCCCAGA
>VZUA01009838.1:40248-61717 GCA_013401035.1 Horornis vulcanius | reverse complement strand
CTTTAAAAAGTCATTTTTATGAGACTATAAAGCATGCTGTTACTGTACCAATCAACACAGCTTTAATAGGCAATATTTTCCACCTGAGATACTCCCTCAACCTGAAACAAGAGGTACTGGAACTCATGATTGTTTTTTTTTCCTTGCAGCTATTCCTCACCATAATAGTAAACTCTGGGTTATCTCAAGAACACAAAATGCATTTTAAACAGCCCCTCTTTTATCTTCTCACTTTTGAAATTACACTACACTGTTAGTATTTAAAAATTTCCTTGTAAGTATCAAAATTAACTGACATTTAGCAGGAAAACATTGTCTGTTCAAACAGAGAATACTTCCCTCAATATAATGCAGCAACCCTTAATAGGAAGTCGTTGTTTGCTGAAATGAAAGACCAGTTTTGCCATTTTTAATGGTGACAGATTGAAGAAGTTAAAACTGAAAAGCATCTGAGGTTTTTCAAGGAAGCAATAAAAGTCACCACAGGCATTGTAAATTCCCTTGGCACTTGAGCACTTTTCCCAAGAAAATTAAATCTCATTCCAATCTATCCTGTTATTCAGTGAAGTGTTGAGTTACCTGTAACATCCTGGAGCAGTGCATTGGCAGGAAAGGCACATCAGAAAGGTCCCAACATCTTGTCCTAAAGGATCACCATGGCTACAGAACTGGTACACATTGCTATTCCTAAAATTATTGCTAACATATCAGACTACACTAATAAAAGCACTCAATATACAGAAGGTGGACACTTTGTCTCAAGAATCACACCTAAAAGACCTTGAACCTTGCTCTCCATCTTTGTATCCAGGTAACAAACTGCAGGTTTGCAAAATCCCTGTAATGAGCAACTGATTACTGATGGTTTCTTTCCTCAGCACACAGATTCAGCCCAGGCTAGTGAACCTCATTCTAGGATAATGTGCCTCCTTATATAGCCTGCCGTTGCTTAAAACCCCAATTAGATTAAAATATTCTCCCACCCTGAGGATTTCCTCAGTCATTAGTCAGAAATGAGATTCACTTTCTTCCCACCAGAGTACTTATTGCCCTTGCCTGCTCTGGAGGCACTAATTATTGCTGGCAGTAAATAGGCGGCTCATGACTGCTCTCATGGTTAGCCAGCCTCCAAAGAGATCATCAGCACATCACTAAGCAGACTGTCCTTTGCTCCCTGCCTGGGCAATACTCAGATCCTAATGTGAAGCCACCCCACTGTTTTTTTAATAATCTCATATTCCATAAAACATATAACTTGCTAATCATACAACACAGCACGTTGCTGGCTCTTCTGAGATGAAATGAAATGGAATGAAATGCAGTGATGATCCAATCACTTTCAGTGGTAACAGGTCCTTGGGTGACTGTATCCTGAGCTGCCTCTGCAGGCTATCACATCACTGAGCAAGGCAAAATATCAACAGCAAAACTCACTTTTTTTTGGGACTCATAGTTTACGTGAAACACAGGCAAATACTTGGATAAAAATACTTTCATCCCAAGCACCAAACTGCCTCAGTTGCGCTTTTATTTGCATTTTCTAAGCATGGGTCATCAGAACATGACCTTGTCTGCCTCAGACCAGCAACTGCCCTGGGCTGCTCGTGTGACAGCTGTGTACAAACACTGGTACCTCTTACCTGAATTCTCACTGGCCTCCTCTCTGCCTTCACACATGTGGGAATGGTAGTGGTTGTCTTGAATCCAGTGTGATGCTTTTCTGTCATAAGGATTACTTTTAACAAATGATCTTTTTTGTTCCACAAAAACTCTTTAACTCTCAGGATACAGTTTGGTAACTTTAATGAGGCTTTGCAATTTACATTCAATGTGTATCAGTACACAAAATATAAGAAATCACATATACATATAAACTTTATTGTTTTACAAGCCAAACAGAAAGAACAACACAAGCTACATTTATTCACACAATAAAATGGAACATTTTCAAGCTTCACTCACTGAAATATCAAATATCTCAACAATTTACGGACCAACATTATTTTGCAGCTGCTAAAACAACAATCTTCCATAAGGAACAAATAATTTATGTCAACAGATACACTGACATCACATTCTACGAAATAAAAAAGCCAAGTTGAGCACTGACTGAATGCTTCCAGATTTCAGCAGAACTCACGTGAAGCAATAGTGCAGAACTTTTACCAGTATCAAATCTGTCCCCACCGTTTATCAGCCCTATGACTGAGAAAAAAAATCACATACAGAAATTCTTTAAGATAGATAAAGCCATTTCATTACAGGGTCATTTAACCCACTTATTTTTCAACCTTTTTAAAACAAAAAGGAAATAGATTTAAAAATTTAAAAAAAAGAAATATTTAAACCTTTGGGGTTTTATTTTCTGACTTACAAACTATTCTCACATACAACATGAATTTGTACTTTGTGAATAGTTTTGGTCCTTCAGACTGTCTTCTTAGTGAATCTGCTTTTAACTACTTTGTTCAAATATACCAACACTTCACTAACGTAATTGTAGGTAAAAATAACATAGATCTATCTTAAAACAATATGTCTCATTATTGGCTTCTGAACAGCATACAGACACAAAAACCAAAGCTTCTTTTAGCAGCATTAATGGTGAAGGGCCTTCTGTGTGAAGCTGTCCTGAAAATTTTCTGATACCTTCAAGTTATTGAATGCTCTCAGCTCTTCAGGCACAGACCCTGCAAAAACTGAGCCTTCAGTTTGTTTGCACAAACAGAACCCTGCTCCCAAAGCAGTTCCCTGCAGAGGTGCTCAATTGGTCACATCCATTTTCACGACACATGTGTGACCTTTTACAAATGAAGCAGATGTACCCCATGAGTATTTCAGTACATGCACTAGGGAACGCTTCCAGAATCATCCTTCAGTTTCAGAGGGAGGGGAAAACCACTGTTTTCACAGACTAACCACTGCTTTATGCCTGTTGCTTTCAACAAAATTTGTTGAAAGGACTAAAAGCTCACCAATATACCTCAAAACATAACTATAAGGAAGCTGAGCTCATCTGCCTCTGTGTCCCCACAGGGAACCTCAGGTTTTGTCAGTGATTTGAAAGGAACACTAACATTGATGCAGAGTTTGCAGCTCTCCCAAAAATTCATGGAACAGTAAATAATTAAGAGGTCAAGTCAATGAACGAAGCACAGTGGATCATTTAATAAACTGGGCATAATCAAAATGTCTTTTATATATACAACTGGTAAATTCAATGCCTAGAAGCACAGAGCACCCTTATGGAAATGATGCTTGACTTTATTCTAGAAAACAGTGACTCTGCAAAGAATTTGAGAGCATCTCTGGTAGAAAAAAATCTACCCCTTTTAAAAATCACCCTGGAGATCACTTCTGCACTTTTAAGAAGCAAGTTAAGGTGACAGGTTTAATGGGGAGTGTTATAAGGAGCCCTCTTCACTTTAGTACATAGAAAGGAAAAATATAGAAGATTTAACATCCCACAACCAGTTTTGGAAGGGATGTATTCCAAAGTGAATTAAAACATTCAAGGGCACCTTTTGGAGTAGCAATATCAAACTGGTAAGCAACAATAGCAAACCACTCACAATTTAAAACAAATGCCAAACCACTGAGCCTTGGAACTCATTTTAAGGTACTGCCCATGCGGGAGCATTGCCTCCATCATCTCTTCATAGACTGAGTTAAACTTCATTGTCCCATAGAGCTGAGAGGCTGAAGGTTTTTCTGTTTGGAACTTCCTGGTGACTCTGATATTGCTGCAACCTTCAGAGAATTCTTGATGGAGCTGAGTTCCCACATGTGTAAGTTTATGACATGCACGCCACAACAGCCGCTTGTGATCTTGTAGAGGTTTCTAAGAACAGCCTTCCGGAGAAGAATGTACACCCAGGGGTCTAAAATCTGATTCCACGTGGCCATTCGCAGAGCAAAAAGGATGGTCTCACAGGTCTCCTTTGAGCCACCCTCACTAATCCCAATTCTGGCCATTGTCACCTGAAAAGGGGAATATTTCAGAATTATGCATCAAAAAATACACCGAGAGAGCATTTAAATTAAACCTGAAAATCAAGTATTTTAAAATTGTACATTAAAAAAACATACAAAGAGAGCATGTAAATGAGTAAAATAATTTCAGCATTGTCTCTAACCTTCACAGCTTCACAGCAGCAGTGCTTCCCAAATTGCAATGTAAATACTTTCAGGCATACAACATTTATCTTTCTAGAAATCCTCTGATGTTTTAGAAAGGACATACATGTGCCTCTACATACATGTGCCTCTGCTGAATTACTTCTGCTGAACTTTAAGCAGAGGATGGCAAGCAGCCAGGGAATACCCTCCAAAACAAGGGATTGATCTGAGCAACAAGTGGAAACTTAATCCAGAATTTGATCTAACAAAGTGTGCCAAGACTGTTCCAGAAATGGATTTTCTCAAGGACAGAATCCACTTGTAGGTCAGCATGTTTTTATAACAGCTATTTATTTTTCCACATTTTCCTAATTAAAGGCTGCATAAGGAACACAGTACCTTGATTTCAACAAGAAAATTCACATTTTTAACGCTGCAGAAGAACACAATTTATTGACACCAGAGGATGCAGAGAAAATTTAAGCCATGGTGGCAAAAGCCACTTGTCAGTGGAGACACAGAGAGTTTCATTCACCCCTGGAAGGGCTACACATGCACAGACCTCCACCAGCAACAACAGTACCAGAGCCAATAATTCCACACGGTGGAATTCCAGACCAGCTCAGCAGGGCAGCATCTGGCAGAGGATACCCAAGGGCTACACCAGCCCAGCAAGATGTGGCTCTGGCCCCCTGCTCTGCAGAGCAGCAAGCTGGGCTGTGAGACAGTCCCAGGGAAAATCAGGCCACTGGGACTCCTGCCCTGCAGATACCTCCTTTACAGGCTGGCTGCTGCTGGGAGTTTGTGCCCTAAGTTCCTGTGTGAGGAAAGCCTGATCTGCCAAGCCAGGAATCTGCCAGAAGATGGTAAATTATCTCTCCCTGTTATTAATGTTAAAACCACATGAAGACTTTTTTGGTAGAAAGATGAAACACTGTAAGGGTTTTAGTTCCAAAGCCTTTAAAGTACTGCAGTTATTTAACTAAGAAATAAGATATTTTACAACTGATGCTGGGAGTACACTGATTTATTGGGAAATGAGAGGTAGGGTCAGGCTGTCCAAGTGCAGGCCTGTAGTTCCAAAAAGATGCACTGAAAAGAAACTCAACAGAAAAACTAAAAAATAATAATGAATGAAGAGAGAAAAAAACTAAAGCCCAATATGCCAGCAAACCTATTTTACTTTTTTAAAAATGCTTATTTATATTTCCAGACCCTACCTATATTTGCAGGTCACCACACCTGAGTATAAACTTGAATGGCACAAAGTGAATGCATAAAAGAGCACTGAACTCGTTTGATGAAGCATTTGATCAAGGGTTTCTGTATGGCTTCTGCAGGAGCAGCAAAGGAAGCCCCCAGGAACATTCCTAAGGAAGATGGTAGGACTGGCAGGAGCACAGCTGGGAACTGCTGTGGGGAGGAGGAGGAATGTCTGAGCACCAAGCCAACACAAACACAAGCCAGTTCCCTGAATCTGCTTTTCACCCCACAACCACTGGGCACATTCCTCTCTGACATCAGCAGCCCACCCAAACTTGAACAGCTCCTTTGGCCTCACATGGGATGTTTTTTCAGTCTGCATTTTGTTTATTAGAAGTCCAGTACCACAAGACAAACTCAGACAGAACACTCCTTACTCTGCAATCAGGACTCACAGACCAATGTCCTTATCCCACACAGCATATTTGACTTAATACAGACGTACAGGTTACTAATCTGCCTCTTGATGTACTTAAAAATTCATTTGTTGCTCCTCTCTCACATTCTCTGGAGATAACAAATGCTATATCCAAAGCAATTTCACGTGCAGGAAAACAAGCAGTAGATGTTGCTAATAAGGAAATGTAGCTCCATCCAGACTTTGTAAAACTTATTTTCTAATGTTACCTAGAACACTTGTGAGAAGTGTTTGCATTTAGAAGCAATTTTCATTTAGAAGTAATCACCTCTAACTGCATCTATTAATTTGCTACTTAACATAAATGCCTTCTGCTTTGATTATGGATTGCATGAAGTAAAAATCAGGACAACAAGGAAAACTGATACATAATTGATGGATTCTGACACTTGGAGAAGCTTCATCCAGAACATTTCAGTTGCCTCTTCTGAACATTGGACATACAAAAGATAATACATCTAAACTCACACAGAGAAGGTAGAGCTTATGAACACAGATACATGTTTAAGCAACTCAGCTGTAGGTCCCTGGATTTGAAATAAGATAAAAACTAAGTATCAACATATTTTGTTTTATAAAATACTATTTTCCTAACCATATTATCACCATTATTTGGAAGTATTATGCAGAAATTTAAAAACATTTTCTTTCTTATATCTCTAAAACTAATATAAAGGAATGTCCCAGCTTTTTGAAGTTCTGTGAGGCCAAGATTTCCATATAGAAATGGAATAAGACCAAGAATCTCATTGCACCTCTGAGCATGAGCATTTTTACCCTAAAACACTCATAGCAGAGCAGCAGGATGTGTTGCCATTACATTGAGTACAAAGGGAGAGAGTTTCTCACTCCTCCAAAGAGACTGCTCTCGACTGGAGGCTCTTCACATCTTCTGAAAAATCATGAAAGAAAACAGCAAGCAATTGTGCAAAGAGGAGACTGTATTCTTGACCCTTTCTAAAATCATCTGATGAACAAGACTTAAGCTTCAGCAGAAGAGGGGTGGAATGGAATGAAGTTAATATAAATTATTATTCCCATCACATTTTCATAGTTGATTTGTTTTATTTAAATTTAAATTCTTAAAATACTGTTCCAAAGACAGTTTGAAACCCTAAGATATAAAAAGGACTAATACACTACCAGCTGTTTAATAAAGGATTTCATTGAAGCAAAACATGCAGACAATCTGTATTTTCTCCCTGGCTGTGAAAAATTTGTGTCACTGGAATGGTTCAGCTCAGAAACTGCCACCAGAACTTGGTGCCGTGCCAAGTGGACTTTTGAGAGTTGGGACCACCTTCATGGGCACAAAAAGAGCACTTCATTTATTCTTATTTGAGTATTAGAGCTCAGTAATTGGTTCAAAGTCAGGATACCAATCTAAACCTTTTTTTTCCTTTCCCAGCAAGTCCACCATGTTGGTATGACAAAGGAATTCTGTTCTCTGTAGGCAGCAGCACACAAGTGGGGAAGAGGCAGCACTATTGCATCACATCTTATCACCTTTGATCTCCACAACTGAAGTTAATGTTCATGCAGATTCAGCAGCATGACTCAAAAAATTAATCCCCAGCTGGTAAATAATAAACGTAACTCATGACATTTTCTGACATATTTAGAAATGTAAGAATCCAAGTAGCACTCTGCTGATTTATGCACTGTTTATATGAAGACAGCTGTAGTATGTCTCCCTGGTTTGCAAAAAAAAGTATCATATGATGTAACTATGACAATTCAAACTTTCTTTAGAAAAGGTGCTATAAAAGTATAACTGCAAAAGCAATTTTTTTAAACCAAGGGTACTTGCTTAAAAGATATAAAGTTACTGTGACTCAGAATACTCCTTGCTGGTTTAAGAAAGGACCTGAGAATTCAGCGTCCCTAAAATATAGAGGGAGAAATCAAATTTGTGTCAAGCGAGGACTTGACACAGTACATTAAACTTCTACATACTTTTTGTTTAATCTTAAGCTTCATTAAAACCAAAGCTCACTTTGCAAGATCCAGAAAGTCTTATGGAAATTTTTTAAAAACGTTCTGAAATTGTTGGCTTCCTCAATTCTGCACCTAGCAGACAGCATCAGAAAATTACCATTTCCCTTAGGGACAAAGCTCAGGGAATAAACAAAAAAGTTGCTCCAAGGCTTCACACCACTTTCCAAACATAAACAGCATTAATTTAATTTTCTTTCCAATTGGATCTACATGAGAACAACCAATAGGCTCAGAGGCTGTGCTGCTTAGTCACATTCCTGTTAGTACTCAAGGACAGCCAGTCAAAACAAGCAGCTGACTTTAGAGCTAGTTAAGAAATAAGAGAAAAATGAGACTTTGATGCATTTCACCTCACAGGCTCTAAATCCAGGTTCTATCCTTGACTTCAGGAAACTGGATAAAGCCCAATCACCAAGTGATTGACATGGAAAGCAGAATAGACAACTATCGGAAATTCTTGTCTTCTGCAGCTCAGCCTTCAGAAACCACTTCCCTCTGGGAACCTTGCAGACCCTCCCAAGCCTCTTCCTCTTCCTTTGGATTTCCTTACAAGCAGTTCTGTGCATTTCCATTAATGGAAGGAAGTCCACAGATTTTTCAGTATTTGCAGAACACTTATATTTTGTCACTATTGCCTGTGTCGAACCCTGAGGTACAAATCCCCTTCTTCTAAACCACCGAGGTTTCAAGGCAGAACATAATTGATTATGTCCCAATCCACTGAAACAAAAAATATACACTTATTTTGAATTTCTAGAGTTTTTGGAACTTTTCATTTTACAAAGATAGCTTCGGTCTAACAGGCACAGGATCATACAAGATGACATTTTGTACTACTCTATAAACATAGACCTTAAGAAAATAAATTTGCAAAATAGCATGAGAAAGAAATAAAAATGCATATATCTTCACATTTTATGTACCATTTTATATCCCCCAAGGAGAGCTGTTAAAAAAGATACACTGATAGCAAACTGCCTGTATCGTTGCTGTAATTTTCTCTCAGTATACAAGCCAAGCATTTGTTGCAACAAAGCTGAGTATGCTTAGTTTTATTTTTTATGTGATTCTGCAAGTCAGTTTAAAAGCAAGAGCTTCCAAGAACAATATGCAGTGCACCACTTCTGCCATCAGAATATTAGTACACACACTGTTCTACTTATGCCACATAATGCTTTTTATGTTTTAGACCTGCAATGTTTTCCCCCTAATGCTTTCCTTTCCCCTCCTAAAAGAAAAACATTAACTGTATCTTCAACTTTATATACCAGATGATCACTCAGCTTAGCAATTAAATTTTAACTGAGCATAGTGATTTTATAAAAAAATCCCAATTTAAAAAGGAATTGCAGATGACAAAATATATGAGCCAGCTTTCTGCCACATTAGAGTCCAGAGGGTACTTTTAAGAGCATATGTAGTACTTCCTTATGTACAGTTTGGCAGGATCATCTCTTGAGAAGTAGCAGCAGAATAAGGGAGCTGCCTTTTCTCTCATGTATATTTCTGTGATAAAATAATGTTGCCATTAACAATTAAGAGTGGATTCACTGGAACACTATTTAAACCCCCTTAAAAAAGAATTGCATAAACATTTTGAAGGTATTGTTAAGCTACAGAGGCGTGAAAGAGGTGTGAAAAGTCCAAAAAGTATAGAGAAAACAGGAAAACACAAAATTTTTCACAAAGCAAATAAAATTATTTTCTCATATTCCTTAGTCTGTGACCAGGCAATTTCTCACTGAAGTTGACAGGAAAGAAATTATGAAGTAAGCCTCATAACCAGAGGGCAGGGGCAGGTCTTTGTGCATGAACTTGCAAACATTAAGTGAAAGTGAAGTTTTTATTTCTGTCAACTTTTTCCTTAGATACTACCTCTTTTACATCAGTTTTGCAGTAGGATAAATTCATGTTGGGCTTGAATAAAGCATTCGAGGCCACCTCTTTGTTTCTTCTAAATAATCCAAATATTTCTATCTTGGATTGACAGTCCTCTATCTTTGTTTCCTTGCCTTGACATCAAAATAAGAAATACTTCAGTTCAACTAGCTAGCAATGTAATTACTCTCAGAGCTTAATTGATAACTCATTTGAATGAAAGCATTGTGGATATGGATAGAAAAGATTCTAGTATTGGAAACAGCAGATGACTCATTCACAATGAAAAGACATAGTGTCCATACCAAAGTCAAATAAACAACCTGTTTCCTGAGCTACATGTTTTAAAGTTACAAGAAAGCCTGTTTCCACAGTGTGAGGAATGTATTCCTGCCTAAGAACAAGGCCTATAAAAAAAAACTTCTTGCACAAAATATTTTATAGATAGAATTAATATATTCTTTACCCAGCAAGAGAGAAGCTTTACAGGACAATTTTAAGGACCAGAAAACAATAAAGTATGTCTAACATCTATAGTATTATAGATCCTTAAGTATTTAGGAAGGCAAGGAATATACTGCTTGGGATTAATTTATTCTTCCATTAGTTGGCTAAAGCTTGAAACCCTAGAAACGACCTATTACTTCTCTATTGTCACTTTGCTTTTCCAGGTTTTCACACTCATTTGGGGAAAAAAAAAAGTCATATTTTTAATGTTTAAATAAATATTCTAATTTATTTAGGAGCAACAGGACTTCTCCCACTAATACCCTACAAATATCTAAAGAAAGAATCACAAATACCACACAATAGTGGGGAGGAAGAGAACTGTCTGAATGAAGAAAAAAATTACAGTATACAGTCAGCCTGGGGGAAGAAGAGCTGCAGAGGTCCATAACTATAGAACAGGCTGAAAAAGTCAGAAGAGACCTCTACAGTCATCAAGTCCAACCCAGCACCACCATGCTCACCACAAAACCTTTTCCATATGCCCAAGTACCACATCCACATGCCTTTTGAACACTTCCAGGGATGGTGATTCCAGCACTCCCCTGGGCAGCTGTACTAATGCCTGATCACCCTTTCAATGCAGACATTTTCCTAATTTCTATTTAAACCTCCACTGGTGATCCTGTCCTTGTGGAAGATGGACTGCAGTCACAGTCACCTAATCACTCAGTACTATCTGATTTGCAGTGTTTGAAAAATCTGACGGGAGGCAAAAGAAGACCTGATGCATTGCTTTCATGTCATTCTTTTTAGATCCCCTTTGTTTGTCCGATTTATTCTATGTATCATTCTGAAGGAGTAAACTAGGCAGCTATGATCAGAAATATCAAGACTAATGAATTAGCAATATATCTACCAAGTTGGAATATATAATTTGCAATTACCTTTTTCTTTTATGCTGGCAAATAAATTGCAAGGGCCTGCTTTGCAGCTCAACCACCTTTCAGGAGGAAGATGGAGGAGAAAAATCAAGTCTCCATTTAAAAGTGATTTATTTCTCATTACTTCTGCAAATGCATGTCTCTGGTAAAAGGTGGAGTCAGTTTTATTTCTAGTTCACTAATGAACTGTAAATCCTAAAACAAACTGCTACCACTTACTCCTTTCTGCTTCACTTTCCATGCAGTGAAACAGATGGGAATACAGCTGGTCACACCCCTCCCAGCACAAGAGTCTTCCTGCCCACGTACCCATGTCCTGATGTCAGTCACTCCATCAGTCACGAGGTTACTCTTGAGCAGATTCACTACATCCTTTCCATCCTACCCCACTCCTGTAACTCGGGGAGCCCAAACCTCCTGAGGGAAGCACACAGGTCCAGGACAGCAGGAGATGGTACAGTTCCTACAAAAGCTCCAGTTCTGTTCATCTATTCACTGTTCATCTATTTCACCTCACCAATGTGGAAATGAATCCCAAAGAATGAGTCACCATTACTAAAACTTCACTGTCACCCCTGGTGTAAACCCTTTCTGCAGTGCTCTGCTCCCTGAGCAGTGCTGTTTGTAAAAGCACAGCCACAGAAGCTGTGATGGGGCAGCGTTCTGCACTGCTGTGCACACAAGGGAACCTCCATCCTCAGGGAGCCCAACCCAAACTGCAGCTCAGCAACTCCTCTCAGACATGAACCAATCCTACAGCACTAGAGACACAAGTAACCTGTACTAGAAAGCACCATGCCACACTCCAGATTGTGAATTAACACCATAATAATGATAACAATAAATATTCTCTCACAGAATACATGAATGCATATTACACCCTGATGTCTGTCATTAAAACTGGTGGGGATGAAAGACTTTCTGGAGTTTTTCCATGTGAATGTACTACTCCCTGAGATTTTTCAGCAACAACTTTACCATTTAAAGTGTTTAGATAGTCAGGAAAGACAGCTTTCCTAAAATAACCATCCAAATATGGTTATGCCATGTATGACATTTTCCAAAGATGGTTATGCAGTGTATGACATTTTCAAATAAGAAATTCCTGAATAAGTGTAATATCTAGGAAATAGGAAGAATTCTTTTATATCAAACAATGGCATGAATGTCAAACTGACTTACTTTTTAATATCGAACACAGGATCCAAAAACTTAACCAAGTGAAATAAACAAGGAATGGTTATGGATGGCAAATTTATTTTGGTGAAGTTTTCAGAATTTGATTTCTTGAGATGGCAACTTCAAAATTGAAAAAAAAATCAACCCACATTTTCTGTGAAAGTCACTGATGTCTATTTGAAACAAAATACTGTGTTTCATAGTTTAATTCTGTATATAACATCTAAATTTAAAAATCAAGAAGGAAACAATTATGAAAGAAAACCAGAAACAAGTTATTCTGAAAATGCCATGTTCTCACATGACTGGAAACCTGCCTTCCCTACTTTTTCTCTCCAAAACAAACAACCTTATTGTATTCTGATGGCACTGCATTTACAGAAAAGGCTTTACGCAAATTTTTCCAAACATCACAAGTAAACATAGATAACAAAAACTATATTTATGCTTCCCCAGAAGCCTCTGGTAAAGGGCAATCTCAGCCTTCTTTCTTTCCCTGGTACATATCATTACCACTGCCCGTTTCTTCTCCAGAACTTTCCTGTTGAGGGTATCTCAGCTCCCTGACTTCTGTGAGGGGGAGGTAAACACTTGAATTGCAAATATAACCACAATTACTGTAGAGTTTCTAAGCCCTCTCTGATAAACTACGCCCTGGCCCATGCTTATAAACATTTTTGTTAAAATGATTCATGTTTCTCAGAAAGGATAAAGCCTGTAAGATCTCTATGTACTGTAAAAGATGAAAATAGGAACAGACCCATTTTTAACACCAAAACAGTACCTTTAAAATTCAGTATCATTTTAGGAGGTATAGTCTAAAATTAATGTCATTCCAGTTCTCATCTCACCTGATGGAATTAGGAAGCTGTGCCACTTAAGAATACAAAATTAAAGAAAGTTCTCTACAACCAATAATTAAGGAAGGGATGAATATCTTATCCAAAGGTTTCTAGTATCATAGAAACACACATCTGAATATGTGGCTTGGACTTATAAACACATTGCAAAAAACTTTGTTACTCCCTCTGCCAACACATGCAGATTCTCTCCAGGAGTATTTTCATGGGGACAAACAAAAGCACACTCAAATTGTGTGATGAATAAACCTTATTCCATGGGAAACTAAGCTGGAAAGAAACTCCTGCCTTCAGACTAAAAAAATCTTAAATCAAAAAAAAAAATGTTCTCTTTCGTCTTAACCTATAAAATGAGTTATGTACTTCAAAACACCTTTTGGGCCATAATATTAGCAAAGACAGAAATCTTACAGCAATTTAACCTTGAGTTAGTTATCAGACACTAGGGAAAACTCAAGCAAGAACAGCAATTGAATTTGCAGAGAGTTAATGGATGTATTGGGAAACTCAGCAAGCAATCAAAGGACCATGATAGGAGTGAGAGCCCTTTCTCTAATGTAGCTCAAAAAGACAATCAAACTCGAGAATTTTTTTTTTTTCTGAGGAACTTAGGGAGCATTTTATTCATTCAAGCTGACACTCCTGATCTCCTCTGACACAGCAAGTTCTGGAAGAGAAATAACTAGCTACAGCCAACAATAACTATCACTGTGTCGATGCTGCGGACTAGAGATAAAGAGGTGTTATCTAGCAGGTCTGCTGCTGGCAAAAGCCTTTTTTTCCTTTCCCCATGAAACTGGTTAATTTATTAAAACCATTGTGACAGCAGTGGGCTCCTAACATGGGCTGGCACCCGGCCTCAGAGGAGCCGTGACAGCGTTGAAGGCGCTCTCCCACGGGAGACCTGCCCGCAGGCAGCAAAGGGTTCCCACACCCAACACAAACCACATCTGCTGACAATGCATCCTGTCTTTGTGTGGTGTCAGCAGACAAACTTTCTAGCAAGAACTCAATGACAAAAGCCAGCACAAGCACAGTAATTATCACTGATTATCTTCTTTAAAATCTGAGCCCTGAAAAGGACAGGTAACAGTCATTTCCCGCTCTGAAAATTTACAACAGCATTCAAAGCTACAAGGTTAGTTGAACGTATTTAAGAGTATCTCCTTCTTCATTCTTCAGAAACACACCTGTGGAAATTGAAAGCCTAATTCATTCTTTTTCAAAAGATCACTCTCCCTGTTGACAGTGCCTGTGCAGGCACAACAAGCTCACGGTGGCTGCAGCTTTGACTAACAGTGAGATAATAACACACTTCTGCAGAGCAGCCCCACATGAGATCTGTCCTCAGTGGCAGAGCATGGACCTGCATCTTGGGACATCTCCCTGCTTCTCCTCCGCTGCACTTTCAGATTACGAGAAATCAGCAGTCGCCAGAGCACAAGGGATAATTTTTTAGTAACTCTTTAAGTAGTCGGGACAATACAACCAGCAATGAAGGCATATAACAGCATTAATAAAGCAACAAGCTCCTACATATGATGTCCATTGCACATATAAGCACAAGGCAGTGCAACAGAAAAGTAAACTGCTACTTAATAAAGAAGACAGAAAACAAGAATGGAGGGAGAGACTTCAATTGTAACACGGGTATGAACACCTGACAAAGTGGCTACACATGCAAAAACACTCAGATGAGATGTAGAGGATTGCCTTGTACATCCAACTACCTTGTACTGCACACAAGGACATGGCCCAGATGCCTTTTGAACTAAAACCTGCAGCAAACTGACCTCCAGCACATACCAACCCTGAGCCTGACTCCGCACCCAAAAGAGCTGGTGGAGCACCCAGGGTGGGATGGGGTAAGGGCATTCCAACAAAAGCCTCCCTGTTAATACATCAGCTTCTCACCAGCTCCAGAGCACATTCTCTGAAAGGACCACTCAGACCAGCACCAGCAGCTGCTGAGTTGAAGTGATTCAGTAAATCACAAGATGACCACAGCTCTAGGTGCACAAAAAGCAGCCATCAAGCCTCACTGCATGAGATAGTCTGAGGACAAGAAAAATTCAGAGTGAGTCCAGGGAGACACAATTAGCATAACAAATTGGAAGGAGAAGAGATTACATGAGGAGGGACTGATAAAAATTATTCTAAGCAGTAAAAAAAGGCAACCGAATAACAACAGTTGATTTATTCATACGAAACAAACAGAGCTCTTTCCAAAAAAAACAGGATCGGCTATTTTTTGCAGTAGAGGGAAGGTAAAACTGGAATGAAATTAATCAGTTAACTGCATGGAAAAAGATCTTAACAAGAATAATTTAGATGTAGAAGTATTTTTCTCAGGCTGTTTCACACATGAAAAAGATCAGAAATTTCTCCATATCATAATTTGTTCCTGTAAATAAATTCACTCTGAAATAAATCTCTGCTGTCCATAGTTACAGGCAGTTCTCTTTGCTACTCCAAAAAAACAAATTTTATAATAAGTTTATCCCTTGAGCCCTACAGAACACGACATACCGATGTCAGAACTTGCTCATACAAACACAGCTCCAAACCAAGCTGTTTCATTACATGCCAGATGTCAAGTCACAGCCAAAAAACAGCTTTATATAACAATCTATTTCACCAGAGGTGCTTGTCACCAAATGCTCCTGCCCAAATATTTGCTTTGGGAATCCAACCCCTAGGGACCAAATTCATCCAGCAAAATTGGCATACCCTTAGCAAAGGGCTAAAGCTCTCACAAGGATGAGGAAAGCTGACACTCTACAGAGAAGTTGAAGTTACTATCTTCAGAACATATCTACCTAAAATTACCCATCACAAAGCAAAATTATTTGAACTGTCAGAACGAATGTGCCTCTGCAAATCATTGACAACATATATTGTTATAGAACTCATTAATTTCACTTGTTTGGAGGTTTTTTTGTGAGTTTTTTCCTGCTTTCAACTCCTCAAAAGGCATCAGTGTTCTCCCATAAGGGAAGAAGCAGGAAGCACCTCTCATTCTCATACTTCATTAAGGGAAGATTCTCTCATAGTGGCAGAAAACTTGAAAAAGCTGCTTCTTTTTGAAAAACAGATGAGATGGAGCTTTGGGAAAGAAATCAAAAGAAAAAAAAAGAAACCAGAAGGAGGTCCCTGTCCAAGAGTCACAGGGAGAGCCCCACAAGGGCCATGTCATGGGGTCTGCTTTTGAAAAATGCTCCATCCCTATCTTCAGGAATCTTAAGACAGAGGTAGTGACTGATTACAGTACTAAATATTATTATTTATAATATTAACTGTTATCTATATATACATTTACACACACATATAAACAGGCATCAAAACAACTTCACTGTCACTGAGCAGATGCAGAAGTCAAGTTCAGTTCCACACCAGATACCATAAAGGACAATCCAGGGTCTTGTGACTCTAATGACATCTGAAAATGATTTTATCACAAGACAGTGACAATGTCTGAACATTAACTCCGCTTGGAAAATAATAAAATTAATTTAAAATCTAATCATGAAGTAAATCTGCAGTTGGATTACAGGATTGGACTTAATTAGGGTAGCCATACACATGTCAATAGACATACCAGACTAGATTGAAAACAGAAGAGAAATAAATAAATTAAGACACCCCCCTCCCCATCAAATGGGAAATAACACCAAAAGAATCCAAACTCTTGTATCTGCAAACCACATGTGGTATCCTTCACTTTCCCTTCCAGAAGTTTATTTGGTTTCTAGTAACTTTGGTTTACTTTGTGGCAATTGGCTCTCATGAAACATTTTGTACTGTATACTCTTGGGAACAAAGAACATAGGTAGAATTCACAATTCAAAGACCAGACTTCAAATTCTTAGATTTTAAATTTAGCTTGGAGGAAAAAAAATTAAAGAAGCAAATGACCACAACAAGCATGCATTTACGTCCTTTTCCAGATAATTTTGCCTGTGAACACCTGCTCATATTTATGTCAAGAAATGACCTCTTTGGTATATGTTGATTATATGATATTCTTTTCCAAATCTTTTCCAAATTAAAAGCCCTGAGACCTTTCAGCAATTAAACATAAAGCATACAACTTGATAAACCCTGGATCACTTTAATGTAGCACTTGAGCAGTACATTCCTGACAAAACTTTATTCAACTGTAGGCCAAAAAAACTTGCTAAATTAATACCACACTTGTAATGTGTTTGTATTCTGTTGCTATCAAAACAAGGAATGGGTGAATAAATCAGCAAATTAACTGATATAAACTCTATGATCCTAACAGCTAAGAAAGGAAATGCCCACAAAGGACCCTGTCCCACTGCATTTCCTATTGAAACTCTACGGTTAAAACACGAATTGTTCACTTCCTTGAAACTTTGTTTCAAGAATCTAATCCCACACTACACCAACTTTTTTTTTAAACCCTTCCTTTCTAACCTTCTATCCACATTGCAGAATTATTTTCCACAATGCCAGGATGATGATGGCGTAAGTTTGGCTCATCTCATTCCAAAAGAAATCCAGAGGCAAAGCATCACAAGCCCAGCATGCACAGAAAGCATCAGCAGATTTGCCACCCAATGAACCAGAATTCTTTGAGTACCAACTCCCTTCTGCAACACAGTCCTGAAAAATACCAAGCCCAAAATTAAGCAAGAAGTCATTCACCTGCCTGCATCATAAGCTGATGCAAACATCAACTCCAAAAAGGGTATAAAAAAAATCCTCCTAGACCAATAATTCATCTTCAACTACAACTTGGATGAAGTTAAATATTTTTACAAAAGTAGTGCTGTGATTTCATTAGATTGCCACAGTTTCTAAAATTATAACACCATTATGACACCCAAGGATTTTTCAAAACCAAATTAATCCCTGCTTTTAAGAACAATAATTTGAAATGAAAATAAAAGTCACCAGAGGATAATAATGCTACTTTTTCATGGAAAGTAAGCTCATCATATGAGATGCTTTTTTTAAAAACCATTCTGTGGCTTGCCCCAAACTTCAGATGGTGTCTGAAGTAACTGTAGAGAAGTTCCCTACCTGCTCTGCTGTTCTGACAACTTTGTTTATGCTCCACACAGTACAGCCACCACACTGACAGAAGCCAACATGAATTTAAACTATGCTGCAGAGCAAGACTAGAAAAATTCTCTGTGATTTGAACAAAAGTGAAAGAGTTTTTGTGCATTTCAATGATTGCAGACATTCATACCTAGACTTTCTCCTTGAAGCCTGCAATACTGGATTAATTAAATGCTACCTGCCAGATATACCAAACTGCTGCAGCTAGGCTAGGGTCAGTATCTAATTTTCAACTCAAGTAACTTCAGACTCTACCATAGGCAGCGAGCAGATGAAATATAGCTGGATCTGATACAGATCTCAGACTTAAATGTTGGTATTTGTTAGCTCAAACCAAAATTCCTCCTCATTTATATCACTGGAAAACTGCAGGACCCTGTTCCTAGGGAAGAAATGAAGATTCCATACACTTGTGATTTAAACCCTCTGACCCTAGCAAAAAAAAACCCTAAATTTCTTCAGACAAATCTGCTACACTAAAAGGAGAAAAAACACCAGCTTTGTAATGCTATGATACAACTGGAGCTGTCAAATTCTTTTCCTTATCACTATCTCACTTCCTTTGACACTGCTCACTGACAGAGCAGGCAGTGCCAGCACTGGCACTGACCCTCTGGGAGTCACAGCAGGGACAGTGCCACACCACCTGCCCACAGCAGCTCTGCTGCTCATCTGCCCACGTTACAAACTCAGCTTGCTTAGGTCTAAACCAAATGTTGATTTCAACCCAGTGCCAATGCAATACTCTTCAATACAACCCTAAAGCAAAGATTTTAATACCCTGATAATGGAGGGGAGGATTTTTAGGTTCTTAACTGTTACCTGCCCTAAAGCTCACAAGTAGCCTTAAGCTGTTGAAATAACAGCAAACAGACTGCCATAAATTAAAAGTTATTTACACTGTAGAGTAAAAAGACTTCCCAATCCTAGATTTCACTGAATTTTTGGAAGAGCGCAATATCTGTTCTGAATGATTCTAGCCATGATTCTTCTACCACTGTCTGCTTCACAGCACTGGAAATACAGTCCTCACAAGCACTATATATTTAGCTTAGTGTATTATTGATCAGAAGGAGAGAATAACTACCAGTTTTTTATAGATGCATAGGTACATACATTATGGGCAATATGCTATAAAATTAATATCACCGAGTGGGTGGAGCTGTTATCATAACTTAAGTGCTTTAAAACCTGGAGACAAAAAAAGTGTAACTTTTATACAGAGATGTGCATTAAACATTGGCAAATACATTAGGCTCTTACCAGGAATGGGCTCCAGCAAATGCAAGAAACACACATTATAGCCAAGAGCTGAATGATCATTTCAAAATGATGAGATCTGCCTTGTCTTTGTTGACTTTTAAATTTGACTCTTAAGAGAGTAATTCCTGTGACAGCATTGCACAGGAATGAAATAGCAAGAGCCAGGAACCCAAGGCAAGAAAAAAGTAAGAGATAAAATCTGTCTTCCCAGTCCTCAACATGTTCTGTTTTATAGAAGCACCAGGTCCTCGATGCTTGAATTTGGTAGGCTCTAAACCTAAGAATAGGCAGCAAAGCTATAAGAACAGCAAAGAGACATACCATAGTCAACATCATTTTCACATGTCTAGAAGTCATTTTTGTAGAGTGAAATATTGGCTTAGTGACTCCAATGCACCGTTCAACAGCCATCACACTGCCCAGGAAGAGTGGGCACAAACCAAAGAAAACCATGCAGATGCCAAAAACACTGCACAGAATGTTGGACTGGTTAAACCGAATCCAGTCTTTATCTGATGCATACACAAACACTGCAATGGCTCCATTGATGAGGTGACCGAAGAGATCTGTGACAACCAAGCCACTGGCAAGAAGCAAAAAGGAGGCTTTTGATTTCTGTCTGAATCTCTGGTATGCCTTCATGAGAATTACTATTGCAAGACTGTTGGACAAAATTCCCACTGTCATGAAGATTATCGAAAAGAAAACCGAAATCTTCTTCTCTGTGTGGCACGTTGTGTTTTTCAAGATTCCAAATCCAGCCAGCCCTGGTGATTTTGAACTGTTCATGGTTAGGAAAGGAGCGCAGCCCTCAAAGCATTTCAGCAGTCTTGCAATCAAAAGGCATCTGCAATATTAAAAACAAATATACACAACGCTGTAAAAAGCATACCACTGTTCAAATGGCAACTGAAGCAGAAATTCCATAATATTAGTCTGTGGTACAAATCTAATTTTCCAGTTTTCTGAGTGATATGATATGGCATCACATTTTAAGCTCATCACTCACAGGGTAAAACAATTATCTGCATGCATTACACAATGCAAATATAGCCTACAGGAAATTTAGAGTTTCTGCATGCATAACATATACAAAATAACATATAAAAGATATCATGTACATATAGTAAGAGAAACAGTAAAACAATTCTGGTGGTTAAACTAGGCTAAACAAACGTTTTTGCAACAAACTCCAAGAATGACAGTATTTAACCAGCCCAGCCACAGTCAAAAGTGAAATACTGAAACTGGAGCATTTTGAGATCATAATCATAATAATTTTTAAACAATTCTTTTCAAAACTAGTCTTAGCATCTTCTAAAGAATTCTGCTCCCACAAATTCATGTTTCAAAGCTTTAACCTAACCAACACTGAAGCCTTCAAATTCCCAGTGCCCTTGCTGAAGAACAAACTTGGTTTTTAGACGCACCGTAGAAACCAATTCTGCAAGTTACTTTACACTTTATCTCCCATCTCTACTCCAAGGACATTCCTAACAGCAAAACCTTCCCAGGCAGGGGGAAAAAAAATGTAGAGGGGAAAAAAAAAATTTAAAAAAGCAGGCGTATTACAAACTGCCGCTGAAGCCTCTCGGTTACTGAGCTACACCGGGAACGGGGCGCTCCGACCGAAGCCCCTCTGCCGTCCGGGAGCGCCCAACGGAGCGCGCCCGGCGAACTCCTCGGGCGGCGCGGCGCAGCCTCCCCTCCCTGCGCGGCTGTCCGCACCGGCGCTGCGCTCCGCGGGCACGCACAGGCGGGCACGCACAGGCGGGCACGGACAGGAGGGCACGGACAGGCGGGCACGGACAGGCAGGAGCGCACAGGCGGCCACGGACAGGCGGGCACAGACAGGCGGGCACGGACAGGCGGGCACAGACGGGCGGGAGCGCACAGTGGGAGCGCTCCGCGGGCGCGCCCAGGGGGGCAGCCCCGGTGCCGGAGGAGCGGCGCCCCCGCCCGCAGCCCCGTTCTCCCTTAAGCGCTGCCGCCACCGGGGGCGGGGCGAG